>VXBB01003033.1:60512-83533 GCA_013399915.1 Illadopsis cleaveri | reverse complement strand
TCACCTGTGGATTAGTAGGTCCTTGCCAAGCAGGTTCGTAAGCGGCTTTCTGGGAAGCCTGATTTGTTCCATACGGATGTACAAATACTCTGCAGTTTATAGACACGGCTATAAACGAGAAGACTAAACTTGTGGAGGGAAAACTCTGAAAGCCGTGAGCAAAGGGTTTATCAGATAATTTGCACTCATTCAGCACTAACGAATTCAGGCTTTTAGAGTCCTTAGTAATTAACACATTAACGCGTCACTGTTTCTGACATTAGTACGATAATTTTCTATCTTCAGTAATGCATGGAAGCTATCAAAATAAAAGCAGAAAATCAGATGCAGAAAATGGGAAGATCTTTCCTAGCCTTGTTGCTTTTTGTGTAAATCTAAAATTGAAGGCTTAAAGTGATGGAGAGATCATTTGTAGGATTTTTTTCCCTCCATGGCACAGAAATATCAAAGACCAACATGAAAAAAATAAAGTTGAATAAAGGCATATTAAGCCTTTAATTCAACTTAGGTTTCAAATTTCAGTGATCAATGTATTATTTGAAACAAATGTATTATTGGAAACAACGTATTATTGGAAACAAACTATTTCTGCTCTGAAGCTCAGTTTTTTGATTAATGAGATAATACGAGTTTTCTTTAGTATTCTCTTTGAAGGAAATGAAGGTGTTTTGAAAACAACATAAACGTCATAGGTTTGTGGGAAAAGCCTTGTTCTTTACTAGCATTGATTGCTAAATGTTAATTGAGGCCCCCGGCGGGGGATGTTAGGTCAAGGCCATCGATCACACTGGTCTGCATAAGAAATACCCCTCCCTTTGTACTCAGGGGAGGTGTGAACGGACTATTTTGATTTAAATTTGTCTCAAGTGCGCTGTCCTGGTCCTGGCATCACCCCGGCATCCCGCCTGCCCCAGGGATCCCGCCCGCCCCGGCCCCGCAGGTGCAGGGTCTCGGGAGGATGGTGGCAGCAGGAGAGCCCAGCGTGTTTCTGGCATCGGCGGGAGCAGAACAGCATCGGAGCAGCTGCGTGAGAGATGCTGGAGGACTGTGAGGCCATGCCGGGAGCTCGACCACTTCTCTCCGGTCCCACCTCGGCTGTGCCCACGGTGCTGGGTGCCAGCTGTGCCAGCTGTGCCACCTGCCCGAGTCCCACGGAGCAGCTGCAGGAGGGATGGCCATGGCAAGGACAGGTGACAACTCCTCAAGCCCCTCCAGATGAGGCCTCTCCTCTGCCTGGCAGATCATGGTGCTCCCTGACTCAGTGGTCCATAAATCAGAAGCACCTGCACACATCAGGTGGGTCTCATCCCAATTCCTGCTTGTCAGTTGTGTTTCATTCCACCTGTCCCTCGCAGAGGGTTCCCAGGATCCTGCACAACACCAGTGACCTGAATATTGAGACAGTTTCCTGCACAGCTGAACTGCTGCAGGGTGGTTCCAGTCAGGTGTCTCTGCACAGCTCCCCCTTGCAATGCAGACTGTGAATCAGCAGTTTTGCTCCCAGACCTTTCAAATTATTAACCATTCTTCAGATTTCTTTCTTTCATTCCAGCACAGACCACCCCATGTCCCTTTAGCTGCCTCTCTGCCTCCTTTGTTTTCTGTATCGGGTTCAACCTTCTTTTCTTCTCATTTCCCCACGTGGCTGGTGACTGATAGAGCAGAGAGTTGCCAAGCCTGTAGTAATCCCTCTTACAACTGGTTTTTCTTTTTGGCAACTGTCACAGCCTCGGAATGCTGACATGGATGCCGATACAAGAAGTGCTGGATGAAAGGTGGGTTTTGGTTATGTCAGAACATGTGATCAAAGAAGAGGAAAGATGGTGCCAGGGGATGCCAGGGGGTGCCAGGGGATGTCAGTGTTCCCTCTTTGGCGAGTCCAAGCCGCTCACAGTGCTTGGGAATACCAACAGGCCAGGGTCAGGGTCCACTGGCTCACTGCACCACCTGCCCAGGAACGGGCATTTGTCTTACTGTGGGAAAGCTGTAGTGATGCCTTTGCGGTGTTAAAACCAACACAACCCTCACAAACAACAATCACAAAAATCCCAAACCCCACAAGTCCTGTTGCACCATCTACAGTTCAGTAAGAGGTTTGCTACGTGCTGTCCATGTCAGTGTGCTGTACTGAGTGCAGTAGGTTTGGCTGAGGTCCTTGGTCCTTTTCTCTTCCTTTTCATGCTTTTTTTCTGTGACCACAGACCACTTAGTGGTCTTTGTTCCATATCTGATCTCCCTTCCAACTGAGAAGTCTTGCTTATTGCTGCTTTCTGGAGCATTCCGAGCTGATGGCTACATGAACAGCACACCTGGTAGCTGAAAGAAAATGAGCTGTGCCTTCCTCAGGCAGGGCAGGTCGATGTGCTTTGGGCTGCAGCCAACATTGTATTCAGAGTGCTTCTGTTGTGACATGAGCAGCTTGAAGTAAGAGAGTCCTGGTCTTTGTGGTAAAAAAAAAGCCCAACAAACTCCAAACCTTTTGCTTGAGTAAGATCTCAGGACAGGAGCATTGGTTCTGTTTTGTTTTCTGAAAGTTCAATGTGTTATCTGGTAAAGGCCAGTGTAAGAGGGAGTATGAGGTGTGTTTCTGGGGTCTTGATTGTGGAAAGTCACTACCTCCCCTTCAAATCTGACCCCCCATCCTGCACTGTACCACTTGTCCCACTGACCTGTCTCGGACCTGTGAGTGGTTGTGAGAGGGTCCTGGAGGCGTGAGAGGCACAGGCTGAGTGCTGACTGCCGTGTGTGACAGCTCTGGGTCAGAGGGACGTGAAGACAGGGGAAAGGGATGCCAATCCCAGGGATGCAGTGACTCAAACCTGCCCAATGTCCTGGGAAGAGCTGGTTTCACCCTGAGCTCAGGTTTGTGCCGAGTCCTCACCCTGCCTGTTAATGTGCAGGTTTCTAAACCACCTCAGCTGTACTTCTTCCTCTCTGTCCTCCCCAGTTTGATGCAAGTGTACATAAACACGGGCATTGTTACCCTGGGGTGCATTGCAGTTGTCAGGAGCCTTGTTTCCAGCTGAGCTGTCTGTGCTGGCAGACCTTGATGAGGCCACAGCCTGGGGACAGGCTGCTGTCCTTGCTGAAGAGCTGCCATTTTAAAGAGATGCTTGAACACAGCACTGACCCTTAACTGCTTGAAGCATGAGAGTCAGTAAGGAGCCAAAAATACCTTTATTTGCAAAACTGGCCCTTCTGAAAGTTCACCTCCTCTTTGTGCTGGTTTCCTTCTCCCTGTGCCCAGCTGCAAAGGAGTTTTTACTGATATGGTTCTATCCTTGAATAACTGTATCAGATTTTTAAAATTAGCTTTCTGAAATCGTTGGAACTTTGTGGATTCATGTCCCATGTATAAATCACACACTCCCATAATTATGAGTTTTAGAGCATTGTTTCTACAATTATTCTTTGAGGTAACTGGAAATGGCTTTCACTGACATTTGAAGTGCTCCTTGCAATGCCCAAACCCCTGCACGTACAGCACACCTGTGACTGCTGAAACACTATATGGATGTTTTTCCCACAGCAAGGCTTCCTGATATGTTCAGTGAGACTGAAGGAGCAAATTACTGCTTTGGCTTTTATGGCAGTTCACAAAAGCCCTCAAAAGGACCAGAAAACTAAGGTTAATGAAGAAAGTGAAGGTAAAACTTCCTTGAAGATTTTTCTGACCAAAATCCAGTCTCTCTCTTTTTTTTAAAAAAAAAAATTCTGTGCAAGAATGGGCTTTAGCTGACCCCTTCCTCCCTATCTTAAAGTATATTAGGGATATGTTCCTGTGTGTGTCTGCTCTCATTTGTTTGGCTGCCTGGCAATGTACTGCTGCTCACATGGCTTGGGAGGCATCACTACTTTGTCAAGTTATACAATAGGCCAACACTGGGCAAAGTGGGGCTGCTTATTGCCTGATGGAAATGTTGACTTCATAAAAGCTACAGCAGGGGTTACACCAGTCCATTACCCTTGCCAGGCAATTTTTTTTCCCCTTTCTCACACACAAACTTTTCTGAGATGCATAAGAGACTGTGGATTTGGAGAAAAGATAAACTTGTTCTCAATTCCTCAGCATTGTGTGTGACACCCAGTCTCCAGCGTGGGCTTCCATGGGTTTGGGCATCCCCCTGCCCTGGCACAGACCCCCAGGGCCTGCAGGGGGGTCTCTGCTCTGGCACCTGGAGCTCCTCCTGCCCCTCCTGCAGAGACCTGGGGGGCTGTAGAGCTGTTCCTCTCACATGTTCTCACTCCTCTCTGCAGCTGCCATTGCACTGGAGTTTTCCCTTTTAAATTCTGTTTTTCACCATTGCTGATGGGCTCAGCCCTGGCTGCTGGCATTGGCTCCATCAGACATGGGGGAAACTTCTGGCAGCTTTTCACTGCAGCCACCCCCATAGCCCCCCCACCACCAAAACCTTGCCATGCAACCCCCATATAGTAGTTAAAAGAATTTTATTTAAAATTGCTCAGCAATTTTATTTGTGATAATAAGTTTATGAAACTAATTTGAATTTGGGGGAGAGGGGAACTTAAAGAATCAATTTAAACTTTTCTGTTGAATGTAAACCTTGTCAAATCTCCATAACAAGTTTTCACTAGCTCTGTCACATATCGGATAAACAAATTAGGAATGTTGAGTCATATATTTTTGTAGAAATAATGTGCATGGAAATGGAACAGATTTGGGGCAGTTTTAAGGTACTAGAAATAAAATATATTGGTTTGTTTTATCACTGTGATACCTGAAAACGTAGAGGTACCTTAATCTGAGCTCAGTGATAGGTTGTGTTCAGTAGGCTGGGTTTGGTCAGTACAGCTCATCCATGAGCCTCTCATGCTCAGGAACTCTCTGAGATTCCTCCCGTTCTGTACCCCCAGCACACTGAGGTGAGTGTGCAGGGATGGAGCCCTTCCACTCACATTCATTTCAGTGGTCTTTTCCTCGGTTATACATTGTGGGGGGAGGCCTGGGGGCTGCAGCCCTCAAACCTACCAGGCTGCAGAGCATGTTCCAGTTTGATGCTGGGCTTGCTTTAACTGGGGAAGTGGAGAGTGGGACAGAGAGGCTGATGCCAGAAGTGTGGCATTCACTCTCAGAAAAAAAGCCTAGTTTCACTCAGTTATGCTTTTGTGTTGATCCATGCAGGGAAAAGGTGAAAATCAAATAATCTTTGTCCCAAACGTGCCCAGTGTCACAGCAATGGGTGCTGCAGCCATATTTCAGTCAGAGGTAACTGCGAGAGGTTTACCCAGCATCAGCTGCTGCTGCCAAGACAAACTCAAGGCTCCATGTGCCTTTTGTGTGTTTTATTGAGCTGTCCCACACACCAGTGGAACTCTGTCAATGTACTGGGCTTGAGAAAACTCTTGCAAATTGTTTATAAACCCACTGACTTGAGAGCAGTAGTTGTCTTTCACTGTTGTGTTGTCTAGAGCAAATGTTTCTGTAAAGGTGTTATGGTACTCCTGTTCCATTTATATGGGAATTGCACTTCCTCTTTTTGGCTATTTTGTCTTGAGTATTTCACATCTGAGAACACAAAAGCAGCAAGAAATCTCTCACTGATGGATTCCTTGGGTAGCACTGCGGGGGCTTTTGGCATAGACATGTTTTCATTCTATAGCATTAACCTTGCAGAATACTTGGCTTTTGGAAGTTCATGTGGAATGTATACCACCAAAATGGATTTTACTTCTCTGACATAGCAAAAGTAATGTGAAAATCAAGAAAAAAAAAGTGTCCAGACTTTTAAATGGATTTTTTTTAAAAAATTCTATTTTAGAATAGGATCCAGAGGAGTTTCTCTGAGAACTGGCATCTTGTCTTTCAGTTATTCTGTTCTAAATTGGAACACAAAACACCTCTTAAAGGCATTGCAGCTGGGATTATCTGACTGATATGATTGTATTATTGGAGAGGTTCAGAACAATTTTTATTTTTAAATACTTATTCTACGTGTATCTCCACAGAAGTACAAAGACTTAATGATCATGGACATGTAAACACATTTTTCATTAGCATCCCTGGCAGTAAAATTGCTCAGTTAAACACTGAATCTGTGGAAAATAAACGCCACATTGGTACTTTCACTCCTGAATGTCTGTTTTAAAGGAACTGACCTTTTGGTATCCAACCTTTACAAAGTGGTATTTTCTAGCACCACTTACTTAGTTGCTACTTATTTCATCGCTTTCGCTTCCTTCTCCTTCTTGGGTAGAATTTAAATATCCCCTTCTAGTTTTATTTCTGGAGGGAAAAGATTTGAATTTTATGGTTATAACTGCAAGACTTAGTATTGCAGTAAGTGAAGGTTGTTTCAGTGGCACCAGGCAGTAGTGCTGAGCTTGGTTTCACACCTCATCAGTCCCCCCACGGTGGGGCTGGGGACAGGATTTGTCACAGCACCTTGCTGGAAGGAGATGCATCTGATTGACGGGAGCAGGGCAATGATAAAACCCCAGTAAACATCTCTGCTGCCATTTCCTGTGCTCCCAGGGCCAGTGTGGGATAGCTGGTCTGTGGAGGTGGGCACAGCATCCCTGTGGAGTGGGAAAGTGGGTGCCCTGAATGGGGTACTGGGGTGGCCTTGGCTGGATTCTGGGGCAACTTCTGGTGCCCCCCTGCCCTTCCTGCCATGCTCTGCCCAGCATGAGGCCAGAGCCCCTTTGCCTCCCAGACACTGATTCCTTCCCAGCCTCTGGCTGAAATCAGTGAATGGGTGCAGGAGCTACCAGGAGTACAGACTGCAGCTGAACAAAAGGTGAAAAGATTTGGATCTCAGTGTCCATCCACGGAGGGCCTGAAGCACGGTCCTGGTGCTCGGCTTGCTGCAATCACCCAGGGAAGTGGTGTCCTGGCTAGCATGTGGTTCTGCTGCCTGTGGCCCTCAGCTGTGCTCCCAGAGCTATTGCTTGTCTGCATGGTGACAGTGGGATGCTCCTTCTGCCCCCATGACTGAATGTCCTGTAGGGGCACAACCAGCCCAGGTCGTGCAATGTGAGTAGGTGACATCCTGTAACGTCCCCACAGTGTAAATGAGGCATCAGAGGCAGGACAGGAGGTACCTGTGAAGGATTCTGCTTCCAGAGGAGGATGTCAGTGCTGCTCAAAGGTTTCCAGGTCTTGAGAGCTCACACCATGGGTGCAGGATCCAGCTGAAAACAGAGGCTGTCCATTGAGCCTGGCTGCCCATACCATCCCTGCTGGGCTGCTGACAACCAGTTGCTTTCTCTGTAGGACAAAGTGACCTCTGGGGACAGAAGGACCCACTGCGAGAGCAGCAGCCCCCTTTTGTCGGCACAGGCTCAGCAGTGAAGCTGTGGGATGTCCTGGCACTGCCTGTTGTGATGGGAAAGCAGAGGCTGCTCTGCCCTTCCTGGCTGCCTGTACCCAGGGCTGTGACCCTGTGCTGTGTGGGGCCAGGTCCGTGTCCCCTGCCCTGCCCCTGACCCCGGGGACAGCGGCCACCAGGACACTGCCAGGGCAGGCTCCGTCCTCCCCGGCGGTACCCGAGGGGGCGGCTGGAGATGGGCTGCAGGGCCGGACTCTCGAGGCCGGGGAAGCGTCAGCAGGTGGCACCAGTGACATGTGGCACATGCGATTTCTGACGCTGTGATGTTACTGCGGTGCACTGGGGCGTGGCCCTGCTGGCAGGTAGGGCTCGGTGGGAATGCGGGACCCGGCATTCCTGATGGAGTTTCTGCCTCTGGCTGGGAGGCTGCGGCGCCTGTGGGGGCTGGAGAGAGGAGCCGGGTGCTCATCAGGACACACGGTTAATTGCTGTCTCGGAGAGCTTCCAAAGAGCTCACGCTGCTCACTTGGATTTATTTACTCAGCAAGAAAATCCATCCCTGCCAAATGTCACTGGAGAGATGAGTCTGTTTTAGTGTGAGGTCAGCTCAGCTTCTGCACAGGGGGCTGGCTGACTCCCCAGCCTGCATCCACCCTCCGTGACCCCATCCCTGCTCACAGCTCCATCCCAGCCCACACACGATAGACCCACGCTCCAGCAGAGCTTCAGGGCTAATTCAGCACAACACAAACGCTCCAAACCTCCCATAAATCAAGTGCGAAAACCCTATTTCCATTTCTTTGGACTTGAGGTGTCTTTTCCCAGTCTGTGCTGGCACAGTCAGGGTAAGAGCTGTGGGGAAAGGGACAGCCCTGTAGCAGTGCAGGGGTGAGAGTTGGAGCAGCAGGGAGCTGGGTTTTTCTAAACTTGGGAACCGGTGGGGTCTCACAGAGGGTGCCAAAAAAGCTGGTCAATGCAAGTGGGAGATAATTTGCATCATCCAGGAAAAATCCAGGTGCTGAAGGGAGGGCTGGGGGGTCCCCAACCCTGAAGAGCTCTGGGCAAAGTCATGTCTCACCTGATTGAAAGCCTTGGGGTCAGTGGCAGGTGTTCCTTCCAGCCAGGGTTTAATGGACTGATAAAGCAACAATGACCCCATATAATATCCTAAGGAAATGAGGAATGAACTGATAGATCTTCATGGACTGAAATGATAGATACATGCTATTTTATATTCTGTGTTTGTTCCATGTCTTCTTTTTAGAGTTCACTTTGTGTAATAAACAATTTCTAGATTTTTTTTTTACAAAACATTAAATAGATCAAGGTTAAGAATATATGTCCAAAATTTATATTTTACTGTGAGAATTTCTGTTCTGTTATTCCTGGAACAGATATCAGGGAGAACACTAGTATTAAATGCTTAGTGATGACTAAATGAGTTGTTTACAAACATTTAAGGCTGGTGGATCACACTTATGTAATAACCCAGAATTTAAAACACATACATACAATTTTTCAGGTGGTGCACTCCCATACTCCCTGCTCCATAATGACAACAGGGTGTGTGCTCTGTGTAACTCAGCTCTGCTGAAATATGCGTGAGACTCCTGAGAACCTTCTACAACTAGTACCTCAGAAAAACAATTGCTGCTCCTCTGGAAACAGGCTTTACCTAAAATTACAGGACTACTAGAAGACTAGAATCATATGTGTAAGCAGACATAGCTGTCTTGCACTTTGCAGATTAGTGTAACCTTTTACCAGTCAACTGTTAATACCCCATTGAAATATTTACTCTTTTGCTACTTCAGAGAATTTGTGACATTCATGTGCCCAGTGTTCTTCCTCCAGGGCTTGTGGAGGGCACAGCAGTGCAGGTCTGCTGCTGTCACCCTAATTTAGTGAAATTAAAGCCCAGAAATGCCACATGACTTGTGCAAAAGTCCCATGGCAGATCACGGGCAGAGACAGAGGGACACTCTCCTGACCCCACGGCCCCTGAGCCAGTGCACAGAGTGCAGGTTAGGGGCTGGAGGACAGGATGTTCTTCAGTGAGGAGCTGAGGGTACCACCAGTGCCCAAACCACTCCCCTGCCCACCTTGCTGGACACCACCAAGGGGTGCAGCATGCCAATCCCTTCCAAGCCTTTTGCTGGAACACTGGGCCTGGCAGGGGCCCTGTATGCCCAGCAGGATCCTGCAAACAGGGACACACTGTGCTCTCCTGCTGTGTCCTTTCAGCCTGAAATTCCAGTGAGACCGAGCCTGACAAACACTGCCTGACCTTCAATACACATCCCCGAGGGGTTTCTCTGGCACCCTCAGCCTCCCAGAGAAGGCTGGCAGAGTGCTGCTGTGGCAGGATGAGCCATGAGGGGCGGAGTGAGTGACATGTGATTACCAGAAAGGTCTGGGTGGTGCTTCAGGGGAGAACAGCTCTAACCTGATGAGGGGCAGTGCCCAGTGTCTCACTGCCCATGAGCACGAAGTAGTGGCTGACTATGTGACAGGAATTCCATGGATAACTATGGGATGCATCTCTTCTGTCTGCACAAAACACCCTTGTCACTGAGCTGCATTTGTGTCCCTGGATTTCTGTGTTCATTGCCATCCATGCTTCCATTTGTAAGCAGGACAGTCAAGTTCTAAAGGACAAGGATCATGTGGTTATGGGGTGTTGCTGTTTGTAGCCTATGGCTGTGCTGCAGAACACATCCCTCTCCTCCTCCAGACCCCATAGTGGCTGAGCATAGGGCTGAGAGTCACCCCAGGGGGCTGCACATCCACCCTCAGCCAGGATCCTGGCTGGCACTGTGGGTGTCCCATGGCTCAGGCTCTGCTGCCCATGTCCCCACCTGCGTGCCTGGGGGTTTCTGCCCACCCTGACACCAGGCAGGGACACCCACCTGACCCACACACTGCCCAGGGCTACGGTGGGGGAATGCAGCTCTGGACACCTGGGAAATGTCCCTATCTCTGGCATTGCACCAAATGGGGATTCTTTCAAACTGGTGTTTCTTTCTTCATCCAAACACTGAGAGATAGTCAAGGGGGATCAAAATATTCATCCTCCCCTCTTTGCCTGTTTTTTTTTTTTTTTCCTCCAAAAGAACTATTCAGAAATCAAAGGAAATCCTTGCCTGGAAGCAATTCTTTCCTGTGCATTTGAATGGTTTTTTTGTAAGGATTCAATTTTGTCGGCAGCTTCAATGGCATCTTAAAACTCATTTCCTTGGTATGAAATGAGCATTTTAAAATCACAGCTTACAGGTTAAAAATGGTTCTGTGTATTGGTCTTTTGGTATCCTTCCCACAGATGCAGGAGGACAACAATAAATTTTGTAGATTGAGGCACTCAGGGACTATAGTAGCAGGCACAACATAGTGCAGCAGAGGTGCTGTCCCACACCTGATGCCACTAAAGACAAATAATGGAATAATTTACCGTTATTACAATTTGAGACATGTGAAACCAGGGGAGAATAAACATGTTTACTGGCTTCTCAGTCCATGGTGACCTGTGCTGAGCACTGTAGGGATGCCACATGCAGTGGGGTCAGATGCAGCCCTTGAGCAGCTGGAGGGCCAAGCCCCCAGCAGCCCAGAGCAGTGGCTGCAGTGCCCCAGGGGAGGCTGCAGGAGAGAGCTGTGGCACTGGCAGTGCCAGGCAGGGTGTGCTCCTTCTCCCCTGGCACACTGAGTGCTGGGTGTGCAGGTGTGGGGGGAAGGCCACACTGACAGCAGAGCCTGGAGGGTCCTTCCTCTTTGATCTGCAGCAGGAATGGTGGCAATGCCAGAAATAGTTTCAGATAGAAATTTTAATGTACATAAAGTCAAGACTATTTTAAGACTAGAAATAAGAGCCTCTCTGTTCACAATTTTGCTCCCATGAGTGCCACTCTGCTTATAATTAATTCCTATTTGCATGGAATTATTGTTAGTAGCCTTAGTGTTTAGAAGGTACAAATAACATCTCCACTGGAGAAAAGGAACTGTCTTTCCTGACACAAAAATATCTACTTTGTCTACTTTTGAGCAAAGGACAAATTCTTGAGGAACTATTAAACAGTCTTTAACATCTAATGGGAAATTCTGGTTTGACTTGCAGTACAACTGTCTCACTGGTCCTCTTGTCCAGGGCACGGGTTCAGGGGGGATCACACCACACACTCCACCCAACACCACAGTGAGAGTTGTGTTTGTCTCCTGGAAGTGCATTTACATATTTTGTGGGCTCCAGCTGAGCAGCTTTGCTCAGTGAGGATTGACAGGTACCAGCATCATGGAAATGGCTATAGGCAGTGAGCAAGTTTCAATAAACCAGTTTTCTGCTGTTGTCTGTTGATTTAAACTGCAGTATTAAATGAAGAAATCGCCTAGTAAATTCATTTATTAGTTCATTCAGAATAAAATAAAGAAATATGTCAGTGATTAATTTGTCTGGAAAGATAATCACAGAGACTCTTCAACTGGAGAAGGCAGCCTGGGCAGTGTCCTTAAAGTTAATTTTCTATCAAGTGAGAAGATGAGAGCCTGTGTAGCTTCAGTGGCTGTCAGCATCTCTCTGCTGGTGTTGTGCAGCAAGAGGTACCAAAGGAATATTGATTGCCTCTGAAAACACTTTGCAGCCCTCCCCATCTTCCTACAGGCTTCACCTGTTACCTGCCACCTCTCTGCAGTTCATGTGGCTGTTGCAGGATGAATAAACAATTCCATTTGCTCAAAATTGTTTGGAAGAACTGGTCTATGCAGTCTGTACATCTAAAACTGCCTGACTGCTCCCTCCCTTAGTGCCTTTGGAGAGTGCTGGACAGTCTGGAGAAAGGACCTGAACCAGGGTTGGAGTCCCTACATTCTCTCCCAGATGGAAAATCCTGTGCACTGCTGTGGCTGTCTGCTGTATGCCAAGGAGTGAAACATCATCTGACATTAGATGAGCCTTGGTTCTGAATTTAGAGGAGATATTTCAGCTCGGTTCTTACTCCAAAGCTGAGGGATGAAAACATGACTTTTAAAATGCAGAATATCCTACAGAAATAGCACCAACCCAACACAGAGTAAAATGAAATAAAAGACTCTACACACCAGGAACAGCAAGTGTGTCAGCCACAGGCTGGTGCAGCCCCCCCAGCCTGGCCTGGCCCCTGTGCTGGGGTCCCAGTGCCTGCTGATGGCCAGCACACCACCGTGCCTGGGCTCTGGGACCAGGACAGCTGGCTCTGGGAGGGATCCCCAGCCCCTGTGGGTTTACACTTCCTACACTCTCCACTGATTTCTGCTAAAACTACTGACTCTGTCTCCCACTACCTGGTACTTTTATTCCCTCTTACATGTACTTTTGTCTCAGCTGTAGCTCGTCAGCTTGCATGAAAAATTATGAACACACTTCTGAGCTCCAGTGTCTGGAGAGACTTGAGACTTTTAGAAATGATCAAAGATGTACAAGTCCTTTCGACTCAGTGAAATCCAATGGACATTTCCTAAAATCCTATAAAGCCTTTGAGGTGGAAAATGCAACTTCTGCAGCCTCTTTTCCCTCTGTCACACAGATCAGAATGGACACACCAGGTCTGGTTTTGCCAGCTCCTCTCAGGCAGACTCGGCTGCCCTGACTTAGTGTCTACAGTTCATGTTCCTGCCCTGCACTAATCCGGTCTGCTTTTTAAAGCTCCATTTCTGATCCCCATAATGTAAAAGGTTAAATTCTGCATATTATTTCCAAATAATANAAAAACCCCCAAAAAACCAACAACCCAAAAAACCCCAAAAAACCCCTGGAAAAATTGCATTTTGAAAATCCCACATTTGTTCATTCTCTGTAATGTACCTTTTCCCATGAGAGTTAAAAGGTTTTTAATTATCTTCTTCAATGTCCACTGTTCAATTCTTTTTCCCAAGGCCACAAACCATTTTGCACATGGAGAGAAGAAAGTGCAGCTTGTTTTCAAACCTGCACTCTGCTTCTGCCTTTCTGGGAAAACTCAGGCAAGCTGCTTGTTTAGGAAAACAACAGCAGATTTCCAGGAATGTTCCAGTGAGCACGCTCTCACACCAAAGCCAAGCCTGCAGACTGGGATCAGCAGGAGCACTGGGGATGGAGTTCAGCTCTTCAAAGCCCCCGGGGTTTGGGGTGGTCACAGGGACCTGCTGGGGGTGGGCAGTGAGGTCCCTGCTGCCCCTTGGATTGTCCCCTGCAGTGGCCTGGCCAGGGTGAGCTCAGGTGCAGGAAATCTGCTGCTGAGAAGGGAGCTCTGTGGACATTTTCAGCAGAAGTGATGGTGCAGGTGTGGTGTGAAAGGAGCTGAAAACGGTGCTGGGGTCTGGTTGAGGACTGGAGGAGCCCTTTGGGAAGAGCTGCAGGTGTGTGGGGGCAGTGGGAGTTGGGCTCTGCTGCCTCTGCCCCAGCACTGCTGAGGCCAGGACAGACAGTGACACAGCCCTGCTCCCCTGATCCAGGAATCCTGCTCAGGACCTGATCCTGGGAACAGCAGCTCTGCTGGGGCTCCAGCTGCAGGAATGGGCTTGGGGCTGGGGCTGCCCGTGGCCCCAGGCTCTTACACACTGCCCCAGGTCATCAGACCTTTCACCTGCTTATTCTCTTCCCTCATTAACTGACCACAGTCTCTCATTTCCAGCTGCAGTGTTGTTCTTTGGAGGCTAAGTAGCAAATCCATCTGCCTTTACAGGTGTATCCCTAGGCCAGCTGCACCCTGGGTCTTCCTTGTCAGGTATTCCCTGCTGTCACTGCTCCTGGGCTTTCCCCACCCCGTCAAGAGAACAATGATCCCCCCAGCCGGATTTGATCTCTCCAGAAGAAAGAACCTCTTCAAGCTCTTACCATGTAAAGCACAATATTAAAACATTTCAGAATTGCACAGTAGCTCAGTCTAATGACAACCTTTTTCCCTAAAGATGGATATTGGCATTAATCAGAGGTTCTCCTGCTTTGCTTCAATAAGCCAAGCTCATTCCAAGAACAAAAGGACTGCTACTGGAATGGCCCAGCTTTTCAATCTCAAACCATCTGCATTTTACAGAAAAAATGAAATCTTCAGTGCACACAAATACTGTGCAGAACCAAATGATACAAGCCATTTCACTTTCCTTCATGGTTTTCTAACTCATTGGCTTTTAAGTAATGGATAGTCCAACATCAAAAGCTCCACTCAAATAAGACAAACAAACACTTAAGGCACACATTAGGCATGGCATTCCTAGCCATCTGTAAGTTGTTCTCTGATGCCTTCAGACACTCGGGGTCACCATATGTAGGAGGATCGGACCCACAGAAGGAACGAGGCAGGCAGCAGCAGGTGAAGGGAAAGCTAATGATACTTTATTCTACAGTCTTCTTCTACATTCTCTATTCTTCCTCATCCGACTCCATCTTATATACAGTTTGTACAAAGGCAAGAGATTGGTCATTTAGGTCACCACCTCTTCAGCCTGGATGGTGAACACCACCATCAATCAATTCTCCTCTCAGAGGAGAAATATGAAAAACAATCTAAAAATATACATTGCTTATGTTGAGGCCCCGTGAGAATCTGCTTGCAAGATTCCAGACAAAGAAAACCAAGAAAGCTGAGGGCAACAGTTCTCTAAAGAATAGAGAGGGAGATTGTTAAATTCTTTGTCTAAACCAGAGCACAAAGCACCGGTGGGGTGAGATGTTCAAGCACTGATCATGTGCCTATGAGGGAGCATCTTTATTCTGTGACCGAAGCCAGGAAAGACTGTGCTGACAGGCTCTTACAACCCACTGTGACCTTTCAGCCCCTTCCTGCCTTTTTCCCCCATTACTATTCAACCCTGAACACTGGCAAGCAGTCTCTCCTACATCACAGTTTTTGGTACTTTATATCTTGCAGCTCTGTCTCCTCCTTGCTCTCCCCTTACAGGTCTGTCTTCAAACAGGTCTTTTGGAGGATCCTTTTCATCTCCTTGTCAGCTTTTTGGGGTGCAGTGTCCCAGTCCAGCCTTTTCCCCTCAGTCCTCTGAATTCACTTCTTAAATCTCGGCCCTGGACCCTGTGTTTCTGTCACGTGAAGCATAAGCTGCTTGTCACCATGCAGAGGGCTCATGGTGCCCAGTCCCCACCCTGTCTGTCCCTGCCTCACTAGTGGGATCTGGGTTCCCATCTGGGATGGCTCCTGAGAGCAGTTGGCAGCCCCACACTGACAACCTTTCTAACAAACCTGTAACTCTCCTGCACCCCCTCAGCTTGGGGCAAGTGTTCAGCAAGACTCTGAGAGCACCTTCACTGTCTGTCTCTGTATCTGCCTGAGTGTCTTTTTCTGCCTCACATTTCTGCATTACAGAATCATAGGATAATTTGGGTTGGAGGTTTCCACCCCAATAGTTTGTGCTGGGACTGGAGTGCCCTTCCTCCCTGGCACAGGACAGTTCCTGGAGGCACATCCATGCCTGCTGCCGTGGCAGAGCTGATGTTTCTGCCTCCCTGGTGTCCCACAGGTGTTCATTGCTATCTGCACTTGGCATCAGCTCTCCAGCTGCTATCAAAGTATGAATGAGTCAGCCAAGTGCTTTCTAGGAACACTCCTTTATTCTTACTTCTTAACACAGCTGAATTGTGGGTTTGGTTATGTTTTAGTCTCTGAATTTGCAGTGAAACGCTGTTAAGCTGTCTGAAGTGGAAGGGATTTGTATTTAGAGTGTACTTTGGAAGGTTTTCCTTTATCTTTGTCCTACTTAGCATCTAGTGAATAGCAGCTTGATTCATCTGATGCCTTGAAACATGATGTAGGTACTGTGAAGTGCTTTTCCTGGAACTGTTGTCCCACACAATAAGTATTGCAAACATTAATTACACAGTAGTTCCCACAAACTCCTGGTTTACAGCATGCTGTCTTTTCTCAAGATACCACAAGTGATTTTTTTTAAAATGGAACTTGTATTAATGTGGAGTAGTTGGTCCTACTCATACCACCTGTTTTCAGGCCTCTGAGACAGAATGTGTCCGAGCCAAGCCATTAGAATTTTCTACAGTGTTTCTTCTACCCAAAGGACCAACCTCCTGTACCACTCCAGAATTCCAGGTGTCCACAGCCTGATGTCCCTGCTCTTGGCAGTGGGGCACAATTGTTCCCACGTTCCTGCTCTTAGGAAAATTATTCCATGATGCCAGAGATTTATGTTCAAAAAGGAGACAGAGTCCTGTAGCTTTATTGAAATAAAGGGAGAGGCTGTGAACATTTCCCATGGGGTCTCTCAAATCGCTGGAGGACGCAGCCTTCTCTTTATCCTGATTTCCCAGCTGCATTTCCCTCTCTCTCCCCATTGGCTGAGGTACTTGAGAGGTACAGACTTCCCAAATCACCTAATACAGACCCCCTCTTTCTTTTGGTCTCTGTGCTTTTTCTCTAAGTCCAGGAATTTAGCACAGCCTTGGGTGAGCACCAGTCAGTGTCAATTAGTGGAATTCCTCTGGAATTTATGGTTCCTCCCATTGCTTCTTTCATCTGTCAGTGTCTGGCTTTATCTAGAAGCAGTCCCACTGTTTGTAAAGACACATCCCATTCACTCCTTTCCCTGGTTGCCTGCACACCCTCCCCTGCCTGTCTGTGCTGTTCCCTGACCCTATCATTGACTCAGCTGCTGTTCTTAGGAGTTAAACATTCATTTCTGGTCACTTCCCACCCTTTACCTTCTGAACTCTTCCAGTTCCCATTGCCAAATTCCCACTCACTTGATTTTTTCTACCCCTCTGTAAAAGTAGCCAGTGTCTCCCTCTCTTTCCCTTTCTTCTCTTAGTATTAAATTTATTTTTATGTGCTATCTTCAAGCCCTGGAGAAAAGTCCTGAGGGATGCAGCTTTCCCGGAATGTACCCATTATCCTGCTAAATGAGTCCTGCAGTACCAGTCCTGGGCCCTTTGCATCCCTCCCTTTTTTGTGGCATCTCGACATGAATGGCTTCCTTAGCAGGACCTGCTGGTTCAAGTCTTCACCCTGCATCAGCCTTCTCTGCTCCGTGATAGTAGGTGGCTGGCATCGTCAGTGCTTGTGAGTTTTATTCCTTAAAGTTAGTCCTCTCCTCTTGTGGTTATGGCTTCTAACTGGTCATTGACTGCTGTGACTTATGGAACCTCCCTAAAAGGTTGTGGAAATGGCACACGAGTCCCGGAGCAGCCCCATCCATCAGGACAGTGTCGGGATAATGACCTGTTTATCTCCTGCCCTAAGGGCTCCCAGCAGAGCTCATTATTAATTCATTTAAAGGGAGGTGCAGTGCCCCGTCGGGCACCGATGGTGACCAGAAAGGTGACAAAACCAGCGCTGGTTTAAAATCGTCAAGTGTCTCTGCAGCATTGCTGCGCTGCTGAGGTTTTCTCACTCTCAGGGTCTGCTCGGGGTTTGCTCAGATGACCCTGCACCCCGAGTGCTGCCCTCAGTTCCACACTGCCAGTCCCTTTCTTTCTCCTACCTTCAGGAGAAATGAGTTTGTAGTGTCACTAATTAATTTTCTGTGAGACTTAGAGCAGTGCTCACAGTCCTGTGGAGTCTCACGGTGCAGAGGGGGAGGGAGCCTGGTTTAAAATAAACACAAACACAGACTGGACTGATGCTGCTGCAGCTGGAGCTGACCTGGTGAGCCCAAGACAGCAAAAGTCGGTGTGCAGCAGGGATGAGCTTTCATCCATGCTATATTGCTGCTGTAATGCTGCATCTGCCTTGGATCCTGCTGGGGTCTTACAGAGCATACAGGGGTTAGAAGAAGGAGGAGAAAGAAGAGGAGGAGGAGGTGGTAGGAGGAGTCTCTCTCTTGCTCAGGTCACAGAGATGTGTTTTCATCCTGAGCAATTCTTTAGTGTCTCCATACAGAGGAATGCTGGACTAACAAGGCAGCTCAGAAAGCTCTTTGCTCCTTTTCTTGGCTACTGCTGAGGACATCAGCCTGGTGGTCTGTCTAACTGAGGGGAAAGGTGCTGTTAGGGGTGGTTGTGGCTGCAGAGCTGTGCAGAGCAGCCCAGGAAGAGATGGAACAGTGAGCTCATTTTCTGAAGACTGGCAAAAGCTTTGCAGCAGCTTGTACCAAATAAATAACTCATTGCATCATATTTATCTCTGCAGTTCTGGGGATGCTTTAGTTTTGCAGGTGTGGAGAGGCATTTCCAAACGCAGATGACACTCCCAGTGATGAAGCAATAATTTTTCCTGGCGTGCTGCTTGAGGTTTGGAGGCAAACTTTGTCCTGAGCTGCTGTGGCACCAGCTCCAGTCAGTGTCTTGGCAGAGCAAGAGAGGAGATGGAGCTCCTGCAGCCGGGTCAGAGTTTGGGAGATGTGCCTGGCTGTGCTTCCTGTCACTGCAGCTGCAGGTGCTGGGGACAGCAGCTGTGCTGCCACATTGCTGCCTCTCCAGAGAGTGCAGTGACTTCTGTGTGAGCCAGCTCATCACTTTGGGGACGTTTTACACCAGCCCAGGGCTCTTCCTGCAGTGCAGTGTGGAACCAGCATGAAACCCTGCCCATATCAGCCCTGCACTTCTCAGAACCTGTTTGCAGAGGGAGGCACTTGTGCAGGAGCCCACGATGGGGGCAGAGAGCACAGAGAGGCCCCAAAGCCCCACACAGCGTGGAGCCACAGGGGCCCTGGCACGGTGGGGACAGCTTGAGCCTCCAAAAGCACCGTGTCAGGCTGGCCTAGAGCTGGGAGGTGTTGGAGGGAGGGGAGCTGATGTACAACCCCTTTCCTTCCCCGTCCAGACTTTGCCAACAGTGACAAGGACCCTGCTGCACCTCTGCCAGTGCTGTGTCCAGCAGTGTCCAGCTCCTCTTGCTGCCTGCAGGACTTTCCTCCACAGACTTGTCTATTTTTTGGGCTCTGGTTTCCCTCAGGGACCTCAGGGCACAGGGCTCAGCGTGAGATCCTTGGGTGCCACCCCAGAATGTAACCACCAGGAAACCTGCACAGCCAACCAAAGCAGTAAATCTTCATGTGAAACCAGAGGTGGTGTGCTGAAAGGAGAGGGAAGACATGGCCATTATAGCCAGCATATTTTCAGGACAGAGTTGCCCTTTCCCTCAGTGACAGAATTTCCTTTTGTGTATGTGTGAACTTGTAAAACTCCAGCCCTTTGACAATTTAGGACAAATATGACATTTGTCCTAAATAAGGACAAATGCTAAGAGTGCTCTCATATCACGGAGTCCTGAGGCTGCTGGCAGCAGCTGCCATGTATGGTGTAATTAGAGGAAATGTGTTGCCTGGAGTATTAATTAACAGGCAAGTAATCAGCAGTGCACACCTGAGCTCCTCAGCCCCACTGCACAAGTGCAGGGGCCACTTGGCTTCCAGCAGCTGTGCACATCAGGCCATTCCAGTGCTCCCTCATTTCATGGGTTTCATCAAAGGAAGTTTAGTGAATAAATCTCATTTGCAGAGACACCAGCCATCTAAAACATACCCTGCTTTCACTGAGTGCATGTGTTATAAATACATATTATATGATTGGTTTTTCACAAATATTAAAATGAATACTGTATATGTTATGTTAGAAAGTTATGCTGTATTAAGATAGTCTCTTTTAGCAGTGTGATAATTATATTTTTTAGGCTATAGCATAATATTAAAATAGAAACTACGTGATGTAAGATGATTTCTGTAACTAGCTCAAGAAATGGGAAAGATAAGAAATTCTTCACATCGTCCTACCTGGACAGAGATGACAGCAAGGACACCAAAGACTCCAAAAGGAAGAATTTATTGCCTCTGTTATCAAGGGATTTGTGGCTTTGAGGAGCCACAAGAAGATTTATTTGCAAGATAGAATGGTGGGGGACAGAAGTTGAAATTAGGCAGAAGCACTTAAAGTCGAAAGGAATATTTGAATCATCCGTGAAATTTATGAATATGCAATAACTTGTTGTTTTTAAGGGGAAGATACTTTGTTAGCAAGTTGTGCTTTGTGGTGGAATGCCAGGCACCCAGATGTCTGTAACCCCTTTTGCTTTTTATGTCGCTTATTGTCTCATTTTTTTATTATTAAACTTTTAAAATTTCAACAAGGCTTGCTCCATCACCACGCTGGGAGCCGAGATGGACCTGCCCGAGCTCTGGTCCCTGAGTGTCCCTCCTGTCCCATGCAGGACTGGCGCTGCTGTGGCACCTCGTGGCAGAGCTGGGGAGTGCGGCTGCCCCGGCGCCTCTGCCTTCATCCCATCGGATGGGGAACTGCACGGTGCTCCCTCGGGCTGTTTCTGACAGGGAGCTTTATTTTCAGCGACTGAAGAGCACTGAGTGGACATGTTCTTTGTGCTATTGTAACTCACATTATCATTCCTGAGTGGCAGCGATTCATTTTCACAGCTCATCAGGGTCTCTGTACAACCCAGGTATTTTTCCTGCATGTCCATCATTTTAATGCTCATCTTCACTGAATTTCACCTGGTGTGCCCTCAGAGGGTGCTGGGAGCACTTTGTTGCCTGATGGTGTTTGCTGTGCTGGTGTCTTTCATGACTCCCCTGGAGGCTGCTGTGGCCATCATTCACCTCTGCCCACCTGAACACAGGTGAAGTCCTTTACCCTGCCAGGATGGGCCCCCACTGGGTCTGAGCAGCTCAGGAGCAGAGGGGACACACGGTGACAGCCCAGCAGCCACCAGGCAGGGCTGGGGATGTGTGTGCTGCTGCCAGAGGTTTGGGGGTTAGGGGTAGAAGAACACCTTCATGGCAGCTTTTGGTAGATTTTTGGTACCCTTAGTGGGTGATGAAACCTTTCACTAGTCAGGCTGGGTGCAAATAAATGCTAGTGCAGAACTCTGCTGAGGCATGGCCCTGCCAGGACAGCCATTTATCAGTGACCTGCTCAGAGCTGAGAGGGAGCACAGGACACCTGGCTGTCTGACACAGACATGTCTGCAGTGAGCAGTCCTGAAGTTAACCATACCACAGAGGTCTGAGGCACTGAGACCTGACTGAGGGCTAAAATGCTGGCAGAAAAAGCACTGCTATTTATTACAACAGTTTCACCCCTTCAGAAGTGCTCACTGTCCTGCAGAGTCCTTGGGAAGTGCTGGTACTCATGCCAGAGACAGCCAGCCTGACCCACTGCCAGCAAACCTGAGTGGGACACCTCAGGGGAGGTTGGGGGAGCTGCTGGCCTGTGCAGGTGGAAACTGGGGCATTGCCTGGCCACAGCATATTCCTGTTAATCACTTACATAAATTAGGTGTGACAGCCAGTGAGAAACTCCCCAGTTTTAGACAGGAAAGCTTTAGGGAATTTACCTTGCTTCAGAAAGACAAGCTGCATTTTCAGCTGGAAATAAAGAAGAACCAGACTAAAAGTCTGTCCAGCAGAGCAGAGTGTCCTGTGGTATGGGGAAGGTTTGAACCCTTACCCTTGCATGGCAATGTTAGAACTGCAGTATGGTTTGGGTTAAAAGGGACCTTTAGGGGCCACCTCATCTCATACCCTGCCAGAGGAGTGGCATCTTTCACTTTCTTTGGGTTGGTCCAAACCCCATCCAAGCTGAGATTGAATGTTTCTAGAAATGGGTCAGCCACCACTTCTCTGGTACCAGTATTAGGAACTCATAAACATGTTCTGCTCAAGATTTTTCCTCTCTTCTCTTTCCTTGTGACAGCACTACATGTCATTTATCAGGAGAGGATTAATACAGACTCACTTTAATCCCTGAAATTGCCCACCAGGCCCCCTGGGCGGCGGGAGCAGCAGTGTCTGCCGCGGTACCCGGGGATGAGAGTACCCACAGGACAGAGCTGTGCCCCGGGGATGACAGTCCCCAGCAGGACAGAGCTCTGCCCCGGGGATGAGAGTCCCCACAGGACAGAGCTGTGCCCCGGGGATGCTGCGGGAACCCGCGGGGGCAGGAGCTATTTCCCCACCCTGGGGCGGCTGTGACACTCGAACCCGCGGTGTTTGTGCCGGAGATGGAGCGGAAGGCTGCAGGAGCAGGGTGGGTACGAGCCGCAGGCTCTGTCTATCGGGGCTTTAGCAGCCCTGCCAGGGGAGGCGAACAGTGACAGCTGGAGAGCCAGCCTGAGAGCGGCTTCGACAGCTCCAGACACCTCAGGGGGTTGGGTTTCTGCCGTATCCATGTGGCCGGCGGTTTATCTGCCCCACGACGTGCAGCTTTCTCCCGGGTTTGTGAGCATTCGTCCCGACGCGGTGTCTGCAGTTCCCCGAGGGCTGCGCGGGGCCGCCGGGGCTCGCCGGGCTGCTCCTGCCCTGCAAGGGCATCGAACCATCCCGTTCTCTCCTGTGCTTTGGGAGAGGAAAACCTCTTTGGGGCAGGGCTCCTGCAGGACTGATCTGGATTTCCTCCTTCTTCTTCTCCATTCTCTGTTTCCACTCTTTATCTCGATCATATGATGCCGTTTCCTTTCTGCAGCGCTGGTGAGAGGAAAATTCTCCCCAAACTGGTGCTTTCTACCTCAGATGTGCCAGTGTACGTCCTTCAACAGCTGAAACATCTGTTTGTACCACCCTGTGGCATCCAGGAACCTTTTCACCGTGGCCAATCCGCTGACAATGGTAATTCTCATGACAATGAGGATGGCAGTAATGGGTCTGATGAGGACCTGCTTTTTAATCAAAGCTTTTCATTTTTGTTGCTGTTGTTTTTTGTTATTCTATAGAAAGTAGGGAATGTAATCAAAACCACTTGATAAAAAGGAATTTAAGTAAAACTAAAGAGGAATGTAGCTTTTCCTGCATGACTTAAAAAAAAAAAAAAAAAAAAAA
>VXBB01003033.1:44166-58904 GCA_013399915.1 Illadopsis cleaveri | reverse complement strand
AAAAAAAAAAAAAAAAAAAAAAGATGCAAATGTAAAGAAACAATTAAAAAAAGAAGAAGAAAAAGCATCCTGGAAAACTCATCTGTGCTTTGCAATGGGGCCGTGGGGTTTGGGGGAACTACGTGTGCAGACATGGTCGGCCCTGGGGCTGTGGGGCCGGGTGTGTGATTGTAGAACATTTAGAGTAAACATGGGAGCTTCAAATACACGTTTCATTCACCCAGCCTTTATGCAAGGCTGAATAAATTACACCAGCCCTGTCTGTCTCAGGTGGCTGCAGCAGTGGCTTTTGCAAATTGTTTAATTTAACAACTTCTGGGCCGTTTGTTCAGATGGTTTCACTTTCCCAGCCAGGGTCCCCAGTGCTCCCAGTTGCAGGGGCTGCAGGGCTGAGGCCAAGTGGAGGGAAGAATTTTACCCTGAAGGGCAGAAAATGGCAATAAATAAAACTGAAATTTCTGAATGTTATTTTATTCTACTAATTTTACCTGAGTTAGTACTTGAAATCTGAAGCTTTAAAACTAGGAAGCTTTGATAAACTTCTGCTTCAGCAGCTTTCTCAGTTATCACCTGCGTATGTTTCTTAGCTGATTGTCCCATGTAAGTGGTGGAAAACTTGAAGAGGATAGAAAAAAAAAGCAAAATAAGTACCTCCAAAGATGTTCAAAGGAATATGTAAAACCTAACCAAAATATAATTCAAAAATATTTTCAGATTTTTTTGTAGAAGTAAAGGATCTCTTCTTCTTAAGTTATGCTGTTGGTGTTTGTTGTGGGTTTTTTTGGTTTGTTTTTGTTTAATGAATGTGCCTGGCAGGGGAAACTCACAGACACTGTAGAGGGGAAGGGGATTGATTTTTCCAAGCCAGAGTGATGGTGGGTGCTCCATGCCATTAACTGTCCCTGTTCCTGTGCAGGGTAGGTACAGTGCAAGCGAAGGGGCCGTGGCATCTGGGGGGGCTCAGCTCTGTGGCTCTTGGGACCAGGAGCATCAGGGAAGAGCTGACAGAGGGCTCAGGGTAGAAAAGCAGGCAAATAACAATAATGATTTATTTCTATTTGTAAATGTTCACTCGTGGTAACTGTCTCCTTCCTCAGATGCCACGCCTGGTTCTTACCATGGTCCCTCTGGGTTGTAACATTCTGTTTGGTGTGTCAGTACTTTTCTGGGGTTTGTTTTATCCATATTTGTCTCTGAGCTCTGTAACCCTGTCCCAGAGCTATCCATATGACCCATTTTTGTGAGGCAGTGCTAGGCTGCGTGACAGAACAGAGAGGACCAGGGAGATGCAAGGAGCAATGGAGGACTCAGAGCTCAGGGTGAGCAGAACTTGGCCCGTGTTCCCCCAGGGCCCGGGGCCAACCAGCTCATGGCCCAGGTGCTGGCAGGTGCTGGGCTGCAACCCCTACTCACCCCTGAAAATGTGCCAAGAACTTTGAAGAAAAAGGAGCAATGTTTGGCCATTGATACAAGCAGCAGTTAATCTTTTCCAACAGCCTTGTGAATAATGGGCACAAATCGTGGTCTGGCAAGGAAAATATAAAATATACCTCTTTCCTTAAATGATTATCAGAGCCATAATGAAAGACAATCCTTCCTCACCATTTTGCACACCTGATTAGAATTCAATCAGGAGTAAGCAGCTTCCCCCAGCTTCTCTCACCACATGTTCCCGGGTTTTATCCATGTGCACCAAGGCTTTATGATCTGCCCTTTCAGTCATATTCATATGTTCTCCAAGGGCTTTTGGCCAAGTTGGTTAATCATTTCTGTTGACTTCCTTTTAGTCTGAACAATCCCAATTCCCTTGAATGTCTTGTTGTGCCTCACTCAGACACCTGCTCCTCCTGGAGCAAGTGACTGATGGCAGTAGCTGTGGGCAGACCCTAAGCTGTTGAACAAGCCATTTGAAAATAATATTCTCTTTAGCCACTGGAATTATTAATAACAGCTTTGCTTTCCTTTCTTGGGGCACTTAACACTCAAGGATTTAATGATTTGGCCAATTGGGAGAATTGAGCTTTTAGCTCACGGAGCACTTCCAGCAGTACTCTCTAGCTGGGAGAGGTGATGCTCTCATTTTCTTTCCAGGGCCTGACAATGTTTAGTATTTCGGTAGAAGCTGAATTGCTAAAACAGTTGCTGATGACCTGCAGCAGCTCACATGGCTGTGACTGAACAGAGGGGCCATATTCAAGTCACCAACTGGGCAGGTGCTGCTGCTGCCCCTGGGAAGGGGTTAGTGGCTGCCTGGGCTGAGACTTGCAGCTTTCCTCTGGCTCAGCCTCACTGCTCCCTTTTTGGGTTGTGCTTCTTTGGCAGAGCAGATCCAGCCACGCTTGGTCCTGGGGTCCTCACCCCATCAGCTCCCAGCCAGCCCTGCTTGTGCAGCCACATGGAGAACAACCAGAATTGCTTCACCTTCATCCCAAAGGTGGCTGGTGCATCAGCCATGATTTATCTCTGCCTGTTTCTCCCGTTCAGTGTAATGCAGATGTAATTCCTGACAGCTACACGTCCCCACTGCTCCCAGGGGAAGATGCCTCAGCCCTGGGGAGCACAGGGACCTTTCTGGGAACAGGGTGCCTGGTGCTGGCTGTGCCTGGAGCCTGGCTGCTGTGGCTGTGCCAGGTGGAGACACCTCCCATGGCAGTGGCATTTTAGCATCCATCTGGGCTGGGAACTGTCCCCTTGCCTGCAGCTTTGGGCACCTGGAAGGAGGGGGAGATACAGGTGATGGCTTGGTTAAAGTGGGTGGCAGATTTCTGCTGTGGTGCAGGTTTCAGCTAAGGCAGTATGATTTTGATACCCTTTAAATCCTATCAAGTAATGTTAAACCACCACACATAATTCTCTGCCCAAATTCTATATTAAGGTTGAGGTCTATAAGGTCTCTATGTTTTTAACTAGATAACTGTTTAACTTACAGGTACCATGAGCAGGTGTTGGGTGAGGGCTGGTGTACACCACCCTTTCTGTCCTTCTTGGAGCTCTGGTAGGAAACATGTCTAATCACAGGCTCTGTTATTTATCCAGTTTGTTCTGGATACTTGCAATGGCAAGGGATACAAAGGGAAAATAATTCAAGTAATAAGGGAACTGCAAGAAATTGTGAAGCAATAAGCACTGCAGTGGGGGAAGGCTCTAAAATAAACTGTTCAAAAGGATGTGAAAGCAAAGGAAATACTGCTGTCAGTGGAGCAGGAATAGTTTGTAGTTTTAAATTCAATCCCTTTAACTGTACAAACCGTTAAATGAAAGGTTGTGTTTAACAAGTTGAAACAAGTCACAAATTCTTGAAAGAAATGGGTTTGCTGAGACTGTGACACACATTAAATAGCTGGCAGGGCTGCCTGATGTGTATTTGAAAGGAGGCTCCTGTGTCTGTCTGTAATTAATTTCATCGCAAGTGTGATATGTGCATGCCTAACACATCACAAGAGAACGTGCAGATGCAGATTGTTCATTGCACTATCATTAATTCCACCACTGTTGACAATCAGCTCATGGAAATCAGTTGCCAAATCCCAGCTGGATCCTGCAATACAGAGTTTGAACCTTTCTCAAGAGACATGAAGTGCTGCATTCCTGGAAAGTGGAAATCAAAACTCTTGTGAATTGGATGGCCTCATTTGCTCTACAGCTAATTATACCTGGTTGTTTCTGCTCCACATTAGCAACATCTTCTGCAAACTTGAAGTAAAAAAAGAAAAAACACTTCCCTGCACTTGGGAGCAGGGCATCTACCTCACTTGGTCAGCACTTGGTGACCTTTGTTCCATGCAGGTTTTGGTGCTGCACTGGCTCTTGGTGTTTTGAAGGGCTGGAGTTTACCATGAGACCTGATAATACCAGCAGGAGCACTGGAAAGGACAGGGGGAGCACCAAGGGCTCCACAGCACCCCATGGCAACTACTCCTTCCATCAGCTGAGCATCCCCACCTCTCAGAGCAGAGCCTGAAACAGCCTCTCAGAGTGACCCAAGGTGATCAGCTCTGAGCTCCTCTGCTCTTGAAGAGCCAATGCCTGAGAAGGACTAATGTCAGATGTTTACAAATAACCTGAGAGCTAAAGCATACAAACAACCTGAGAGATAAAACATACAGGTATTGAGCAAGTTTGGGCACTCTCAGCTGAGCACTTAAAGTGGCTTAAACTTAGACTGGTGTATCCAAGACTGGATATATTTGGGGTATAAGGAAGTGGGCTGGAAAGAGAATTGATGCACTGTGTTGGGAACTCTTTCTCTCGAGATGCAGACTCTGGATTTACCAGGAATTAATGTCCTCAGCAACACATTGCTAAATCTAAGGTTCACTGAGGTTTACAGTGGCAATGCAATGGGGCTGTGCTCAGCCCTGATGCCCTGACATGTGCCTGCTGAGAGTGGGGTGGGGTGTATGGGGGATGAAGGCAGTTCATGGTGGGGGAGCTGGAACAGCACCTGGACCCATCCCACTGCTGGTGGGTGTCTGTGATCCCCTGGGACCTGCTGTCCCCGGGAGCTCCCTGTGGTGCCTTTCTGCTGGGCTTTTACCTTCCCCTCTGCTGTCAGCAGCTGCTGCCTGAGCTGGGGGAACGGAGCTCCCTGGGGTCAGGACTCCTCCTCTGCCTCTTGTTTACCATCCCCTGACACAGAACTGGCCCAGACCCAGACCAGGAGGGTGTCAGTGCCTTGCACTGATTATCAAACCTTGCGTCTCTTAATCAGCAGATCCTGATTAATAATCAGGGAGATCTGAATAGAAAAAGCCAAGGGCCTCTTTGCCTCCTCTCCTTGCAGAATCCACCTGCCCTCTGTGGCCAGAGTCTCCAGAGCTGGCCAGGACAGTGACCCAGCCTGCACAGTGGGGACAGTGTCTGGCCATGTGGAAGGAGGATGCAGTCCCTGAGGAAGCTCTCTGACAGCTCTCCTGATTTACCTCTCACTTTGCCTCGGGCAGGACAAAGCAGAGCAAATCAATTCTGCGGGCAGCAATCAGGGACTGCTATTAATAGGACTGATTCTCAGTGACCTGGAAATGCTGCTGATCCTGCCCAGGGATGCAGTTCTTATTCCACACTCCCTGAACAAGCCTTGCTCTCTATGGAGACTGTTCAGTGCAGCAGCCTGGGACTCGTTGTCAGAAGCCTTTCTCTGAGCCAGCCCAGGCTGAGACACTGCTGCTGGTCTGCAGGGTGTGTGACTGACCCCGCCAGGGACCCTCCTCCACCAGGAGAGGAAATTGCAGTGAGCAATGACACTGAGTGTCATTACTCTCTTATGAATGGAGAGGTCTGCTGGCTTCTGTGGAACAGCATTTCTGATCAGGACTGAGCCCATAAAGGAGGGTTGTCATCTCAAAGGGCTTTAACCTGGTTACCTCAGGCTTGCAGTTTCTTTGATGACTAAAATAGAGCAGAAGGAAGGCTCTTGTCAGTAAGATTGATGCTAAAATGCTCCCAAGCTTGAGAAGTATCTTATTGGTTTAAAGGAATAAAACACAAGTGGAACTGGGAGATGAACAGTAATTCCTTTGGTTGGTTTAAACTTGTGCTGAGGTTCCTTCTGCCTGAAACTCTGAATTACCTGTTAAGGTTTAATTCTGGCAGCTGATTTTTTAAAATAATCATACTTGTTCAGACCATGCACAGTGCAGGCTCAGTTCAGCTCCCTGAGAAGCCTTTTGTACAAACCATTCACGGAGGAACAGTGAAGGTTTGCATTTCCCAGCTGAACACCCTGCACAGAGCAGTTGTGAGCTACCCCAGGCAATCCCAACACCCATGGAATGGGCACAAGGCCAGTTACTGCTCAGGCCCTGCATGTTGGAAATGGGAAGATTCACTGAACATTTTCCCCAAGGTCCAGGAGCCATTGTTCCTGTGCAGACCCATTTATTTCGGAATTGCCATTCCCAGGCAGTGACCCAGTGCTCGCTCTAAGGTATGAAAACCATATCTTTTCCCCAGTGCTGTGTGAAATTTCAACTTCTCCTTTTCCCATCCACCTTGGGTAAAGCTGGTAACAGCCACTGTCTGCCAATGCCATTTTAACCTGCTTCAAAGACAGTGGAAGTTTCTTCCCACGTGCATCAAACCCCAGCATCACCAACACTCTGGGTCGTGCTGGGAAGGGGAGGAAAGCAGAACCTGTGGCCAAGGGCAGGGGTTGGCAGCTCCTGCAGAGCAGCTCCAGCTCCCCAGAGCTGGGGAGGCCGTGGCTGGGGAGGCTTCAGTGGGCCCCTGGTACCCAGCACAGCCTTTGACACGTCTGAAGAGTGGGCAGGGAATTCCCAAATCGGCTCCGAGCTGGCTGCACTTTCTGGCTGCAAGACTCCAGCAGGCTTGGCTTGGCCACAGGAGAGTGAACTGTTATAAAAGGTTAAAGACTTCTTTCAAAGTAGTATTTCTTTATCAATGAAATAGAAGGCAAAGGGAGGAAACTGGAAGAACATTGGGAGGAGTGAGATGATCCCCTCAAAAAGGTGGGGTGGGGCCTTCAAGGGTGTGGAAGAGAGCTCAGCTTTTCCTTCCCAATCACCCTCTGGTACATTTGGGGGAGTGAAGTGTCACCAGACTGGGTGTGCTTTAGGTGGTGGTAGCCCCTGTGCGAGAGAAGATACTCCCCTTGGCAAAGGGCCTTGTTACATCTTTCACAGAGAGAACAAAGAGAGTCTGAGCCACATGACTCCTGGGGAAGGAACACATTTCCTTGGCAAAGCCTCCAGTGCCTCTGTGCAAGCTGTGCTCAGCACGAGGAGCTGCATCCTGTCCCCCTGGGATGCACAAAGCCTCCCCTGCAGCAGGAGCCTGTCCTTCCTGCCAGCCCTGAGGCTGCCCTGGCCTGGCCCCTGCCAGCCCTGGGACAAAGCCCAGCTGTGGGCAGCAGCTCCTGGGACACCTGGGGCTCCTCTGCCCCTGCTCCAGCCCTTCTGCCCTTGTGGTGGTGGGCACTCCTCAGCAGCCTCAGCCCTCCACAGAGCCCCAGGTGCTGCTGGCCCTGGGGAGGGACAGGAAAGATGACAGGGCCTTTCCCTACCCCTGCCCAGCTGTCCCCTTCCTGCAAATCTTGCTTTTTCCTCTGTGACTCAGAGAAATTCCTCCTCTGCTCTCCCCCTCCCCACACCTCCCTGTGCCCTCTCTGATCCTTCACTTTGTTCTTGCTCCTTCACTTTGTTCTTGCTCCTTCTCTGCCCCTTTGCTGCTCACACTTGTCTGGGTTCTGCATTACATGGCATGATTGAATTCCATTCCTTTTAGAAACAATCTCAGACTTGATCCCATTCAGCTTCCCAACTACAGTTCATCCTGCTTTCATCTGGAAAATTACTTGACATGCTGTACAGGCTGCCTTTCATCCATTTTGTTTCTAGAGAGGTACCAAACACTTGTGGCCTCAGCACTGACCTTGTCCCAGTTGGCTGGATTCCCCAGAAGGACCATGTGAGGGACAGAGAGCCCCGTGTGCTCCTGGCAGTCAGCTGGAGAGCAGGCGGGGTGGGCTGGCTGTCCACTCCCACTGGCACACCCCTCCAGTGCATTCATTAATTAGCAATAACTTGCTCCTGTAGTAATAACTCCCTGTTCCCACACTGCTGGTGCTCTGTTTCCAAAGTCAGCTGGATGTGTTATTCTGACACACACCTGATGAGGCCAGGAGTTATCTGGGAACATCAGGCTCATCTGCTTTCCTAGTCAGAGAAAAATCAATTCTGCCTTGGAAGGAGACAAAGAATTGGCTGGGCCCTCCCATCCTTTCCTTATTCCCTGAGGTCAGAGGTGCTGGAGGGGCCAGTGGATGTGCCAGCACACTGACACCAGTTCCCTCCTCCCTCTGCTCTCAACATCCCTGGCTGCTCCTCACACACCTCTGCCAGCCCCTGGCCCTGGGCAAAAAGGCAGCACTGTGTAACCCCTCCTAGTGCCTCAGGCAGGACCTGAGGGTGTCAGGGCTTCCTGCTTTTGGGACAGAGCACACAGAAACCCAGCAGAACCTTCGTGTGGCCACAGCCAGGGCTGGAACTGGCAGCAGGCAGCTCCTTCAAAAGCTGCTGCCCCTCAAAGCCTGGTGAGTCACTCCAGGTTCAGAGAACGAGAAGTTCCTTGAGTGTACATCTGACATGTTCAGTAGGATAGAGAGCTGATAATCAGATTTTTCTGCCAGATACACAAATTATTTCTGGAGCTCTGTATTACCACTGTTTGTGGACAGAGTGATTGAAACTCTCCCTCTTCGAGCAGCTGCTGTAATTTCATTGCTAAGCCATATGGCATAGCTCTTAATTTTATTTGAAAACGTGATTCTTTTAGTTGTGAGAGTGCTTTATCCTCTGTGTTGCTGTTCCATGGATGTGCATGTTGGGCTCCTGGCACAGGAAGATGCATTTCCAGAGAAAACCCCTATGAGAGCAGCAGCAGGCTGCAGCAGCCCCTCAGAGCCAAGCTGGGACAATGATCACCCCCAAGGGCTGAAGGAACAGCTCCACTCTGGCTCTTGGTGAGAAATGAGGATCTGACTTGGGGGTGATGTGTTCTAAAGGGCCAGAAGAGAGCCCCAGAGGGCTGCTCTGAGGATTTCCATCCCTCCAGCCTCCAGAGCAAAGCCAGACTCCAGCCCATGGGGAGCCTGTGGGCAATTCAAACACGTCACTTGTTCATGGAAAACCATAGACACCATCTGATATCAGCCACAAGCACTGGTGAGCCCAACACCTGGGCTGCTGTTAGTTTAGTGGCAATAAAACCAAACTCACTCACTGAGGCAGAGCTGGGAACTTGCCTCTGACACCTCTCACCTCAGGAGAGCCTGAAGGCTGGTCACTGCCTTGGGACCTGCAGAGTTTGCTGGGGTTTGTGGAGGGCTTCGATTTGGGAGGTACAGGTGAGGTGACCAAAGGACAAAGTCTCTTCAGAGCCTTGGACACACTCCAGGGTTTCACTGTGCTCCCTGGTAAATTAAAGCAGAAATGAATTTCCAGGCTAAGGGTGTACAGAGCGTTTGGCACCCAGGATTGTGCTCCCAGAGAGGAGAGCAACGGCTGGAAATGGAGAGTACAATTAAAGATCTTAACCAGCCATTACAAAGGTGTTAACTCACTGCTGCAATCACATAGCTGTTTGTTCATTAAAGGGTGAATTTCATACAATAATAATGCAATTATAGTATTGGCCATTCTGCACACAAAAAGCCAAACAATTTGCAGCAGTGATACACAGTTCTGTCCCCTCTCCAAATGGGCCTTTAGGTCTCAGAGCTTACAGAAAACTTCTACAAGGTACAGCACGCTCTGGGCATTACCAGAATTCTCCCCATTTACATTGTTGGGCCCAGAAGAGAGACCAGCACCCGGGCTGTGAGAACACTTCTCTGCAGCCTGTCCCTGCTCCAGCCTCAGAGCCTCCATCCATTCACAGCAGGCACTTTGTCTGTCTGTAAAGCTCAGTCCCAAAACCTGGTCTTCAAGCAAGTGTTGGAGCTCTTTCAACTCCCTCAGGAAACGTTTCATCTTTTCCACTTTTACCCTGTTTTTGGAAACAAACTCACTGCTGCCTTTCATCAGAATTTACTCACAGTTCCACTGCACTTGAACTTGTACTTCTGAAATCAATGAATTATTTCATAAAAAATTTAGACCAGATGTTGCTGGGAGGTGTGGGAATGGTTTTTTTTAAAAAAGCTTCTTTATAGAGTGTTGTTGATGAAATCTTTGCAGACACTGCTGAACTACAAGATTTTGTGGAGGTGGAGTGGGGAAGAATTCTGCACAGAACAGACACGATCTGGTATTCATGCACCATTGGCACTATTTATTTATTGCCTCACTTGAGGGTCAGGAGGATGACTGTGGTTTATTAACGGTGCAGAGACCAGACACTGCTCAGGTTGTCACTGCAGGGTGATGAGCTGGTCCTCAATCCCTGGGAAGGCCCCCTGAGGGAAGGGAAGAGCATGAAGGCTCAGGCAGGGTCAATGGTATTTATTAGAGATGCTCCTGTCTGACATCTAAAACCTCCTTTGCATCAGCTGGCTGAAATATTCCATATTTGCCAATCTGGCTTAAAGGCAGAAGGGAGGAGAAGGAGTTTCCTGAACATTTCTACTCCTGTTTGCACAGTGAAAGACACCCAGACACCTCTCCTTTGATCCCAGAGGCCACCTAGGAAGTGCAAACAATGAGTGCTCACAGGCTGAGCTTTATTCAATATTATGGGCAAACAGGAAGGGACAGAGAAATGTGAAAAAAATCAAATTATCAGGATTTACCACCAGTTTTTTGGAGAGGAAGTTTTTTTCTTTCTTTCTTTCTTTTTCTTTTCTTTTTTTTTCTTTTTGTAAGTGCAATTTGGTATAAAAGAAACTATTACCAGGAGATTTCATGGTAAACTGAGGAAAAAAATGGAACTATGCCTTGGACTGTTATGGCATTTAACAGCAGTTACTAATGAAAAAGTGAAAGTAGTTGCATGCTAAAGGTTGCACTTGACTGAGATGAAGTGGATGTAGATAGAGCATCTCCAGTACATCAGTCAGTACTGAGCACATGCTAACAGGAAATCAATTTATTCCCACCAACATTTGCTCTTTCTATTGTGAAAGACTTTTAATTAACTTATTGTGACTGGCCATAGCTGCTTACTCTGGAAGAGCCTTACAGATTTAATGAAGCACCATTCTTTCTGAATTTATGCTGGAAAAGTGACAATGACGGATTTTAAGCTGAATTACTTGCCATATGTGATCAGTTAATGGAAACCCTTCCTCATCCCAGGTATTAATTACTGTCCTGTTATGTGCCCCCATTAAGCAGCAGTCCTCTGGCTTAGGCAGCATGTCCAGGAGCAAACATGCCAGTGTCTCTTGGGAATAAAGCCATTTGGGCACAGGAAAACCCCCTTGGTGCGGGTCACAGCCAGCTATTACTTGTTTGGTGCTTTCTACAGACAGGATTGTGTCTGGCACCAGTCAGAGCCATGTGCTGGAGTGGAGCTGAGGGAGGAGGGCTGAGCTCCCCCCAGCCACACTGTTTATTTTGTGTTCATTGTCCCAGATAACCCCAAACGTCACTGAGTGTTGGAGGCTCAAACAGAAAGGATCTTGGTCCATGAGGAGAGGAAAAGCCCAAAATAAGAAGATGAGTCTGGTGCCAGCTGCACTACAGCCACCAAAGGAGTGGCTGCGGAAGAGATCTGAGCAGGAGGAGGGAGAGCAGCTGACTTGTGTGCTTACCTGGACAGGTGTGAGATGGTGGTGAGGGCTGGGTGCTCCCCTGGTGCTGCAGCCCCTGCAGTGCCAGCACCTGCCCCCTCACTGCCCTGGGCTGTGGCAGCCACATCACCGGGACAGTGAGCAGAGGGCTTGGGCTCCCTTTGCTGTTTGTACCTTTTCCTGCATTACCTGTGCTCATGAGCTCCTCCTACACCACCTGCAGGGCTGGCCTGCTTCCCCCCTGAGCCAGTCTCACACTGCCATGATCAGGTGATTTCTTCAGCACAAACTCAGAGGTTTCTTGAGGATGGTGATGAAGGTGGGAACAAACACAGCTGTCCCAGTTCAGGGGGAGCAAGGCACTGGAGCCCCTCCGGACCTTTCTAATGACATTGCTTTCTTTATTTACTGACTTTACTTAGTTCTGTATTGATAAAGTCCTTCAGCTTTATGTCCCATGGGTTATCACTGTGGGAGGGCTGTGCTGGAGACCAGCACTGTGCTAAAACAGGACAGACACAGATTCACTGTGGATCCATCAGCACCTTTGGACACCTGAGGCAGCAACATTAATCAAAACAGTAAATAATCCAGCCCCTTACAGCCATGGGCATCTGTCAGCTCTCAGTCTGGCTTCCCAAAGGAAAGCATGTGCTTATTCCTCACTGCTGCCACTTATGAGGCACAAAAATGACCTGGGTTCCTTTGAGCAAGAAGAGACAGGAAAAGCTGCAGCAGCACAGGACAAATTGCATCAACATTTCCAGGAGAGAGCTCAGCAATGGCAGGAATCACAAATGGGGAAGTATTTCATGAGCAGTCAGCTCCATGGCTTTCAGCAGTGACTTCTTTCTGAAGATGATCTGTGCACATGCTGCAGTTAAAAACTTCACACAATTGACAGGACATAAAGTCAGCAGTTAAACACATTACAGAGACTGCTCAGGGAGATGAAAGGAGGCATTAAAAACAGCAAACCTTGTGTAAAGGTTAATTAAAGCATTAATAATGCAAGGTTTCAATTATTCATGCATAAATAAAAAGACATTTAATGGTAGATACACACTGAGCCTTACTGCAGTGGACATGACATTGGGATAGAGAGAGAACACGAGAGCTTCAACCCAGCACAGAAAATCACTGTGGAGCACAGGGAATGCTGGACAGGAGGATGGGCTGGGAGCAGGGACCACAGGCTGCAGGGACAGGTGGCTCTGGGGCACCTGCTCTGATCAGCTGCACTTACACAGCTCTAAGGACAGCCCTTGTGTCCCCATCCCTCCAGCAGCCCCAGGCTCAGGGACCAGGAGAATGTTGGCTCACAGCTGAGTGTGGCTGTCCCGTGTGAGGGGCATGGGATGGGCAGGACCACCAGGTTTAATCCTCAAATGCAAAGTGTCTGTACAGTAACAACTGAAAAATCCCATCATATTTTTACACTCTTATTTTCTACAGATTATAGAATTGTAGAATCCTGAGGCATCCCAGGCAGGAAGGGACCCTAAAAGATCATCTACTCCAATGCTTTCTGGGAAAGGAAGCCCACAGAGACTCCCTCACGCCCTGAGCACCTGCATGTGGAGCCCTCCAGCCATGGGGGCCTGTCCCTGGGAAGGTTGCTTCAGTGAATGATTGTTCTCATTGTTAAGAATTCCTTTCACACTGAGATGAAACCTCCCCGGGTGCAGCTTGTACCCATCATTGCCTTCCCCATGGGGCTCCTCCTGCAGAGAGACCCTCCATCCTCCTCAGATCCCCCCTCTATGTCCTGGGGTGCTGTCATGGGGTCCCCCTGAGTCTTCTCCAGGAGAAGGGACTGAACTTCTTCAGTCTTTCCTCACAGGGCAGGTTCTTCAGCCCTTGGGTCCTCTATATCACCCTCCTTTGGATCCTCTCCAGTCTGTCTGCTTCATCTTTGGATTGTGGGGCCTGGAACTGTGCAGGGCTGGGGGCCAGGCAGGTGACACCACTCTCCATCCTGGAACCCACAGGGGCCTTCACACTGTGCTGCCAGGACTGCCATGCCCTCACCTGCCCTCGATGTCACCTCCCCAGACCCTCAGGGCATCCCCTGGAGCCTGCTGGCTCTGGGCCTGCACTCCTGACACACCTTCCCCTCTGTGTGCCCCAGCACCGTGTGTCTGTGCAAACACTGTTCTGTGTGCCCATAATTATACTCTCAGCTGCTCTCTTTAAGCTGCCTTTGACAAGTCATTTAGAGTTTGCCTGCTTTCATCAGCCTTTACAGCCAAGGAAAGTTGGCAGGCAATTCTCAACTACCTGACTTGTCTCTCGTCTGATGATTGATTTCCAGTGGGAGTAAGTTTTGATATTTGAAAAGATCTAACCTATTATTATTGAACATTTGAGTTGTGTAATGGAAGTATCTGTCTGACAAACCCAGAAGGATATTCGAGCGGAAGGCTCAAAGGCTTAAGGAAATTCTAGATCCTGTATAAAATATTGCCCAGTGCATTGTCTCTAATGTCAGACAGAATGGAGAGGCCACAGTGTCAGGAGAATGCAGCCAGGTTGAGGGTTAAAAAAAATGGTGCAAATGGAATATTTCAAACAAGTGAGGAGAAATGTTAGCTTCTGTGAAGAATGAAAGATATGGCAGACAATGGGATGAAAGGGACCAATTCTGACCTACATAGCCAGGCAGAATCCCTGCTGACAGAGAGGAAAAATGATGCCTTTGATCTGCAGGGGATATCAAGACTCTGGGCAGAGAGAGCTGATGAATCCTGTTGAAAAGGAAAAAAATGACAGCAGCCCCAGTGGAGCCTGGGCTCTCACTGCAGACAGGTCAGTAGCTCACCTGGTGTGCAGCCTGGGCTCCAGCTGTGGCTTGGGGATAGGAAAACAGAAACATTCCCCTTGGGAATGGACAAAGCTACCCCTGGGGACAGACAAACCCTCCCCTCGGGGTGAGACCTTGACCCTTAGCTGAGGGCTGGGGCTGTGCTGGCAGGGGCCAGTGGCCCAGCTGAGGGGCTGCTGGAGGCTGGTGACCCCTCGTGTCCCAGGGACATGCCCAGGAGTGTTGCCCAGGGGCTGCTTCCCAGCCCGAGCTGAGCTCTGTGCCTTGCACAAACAGGTGTGGCTTTCCTGGATAACAAACAGAAGCTGCTGTATCAGCCACAGAAATGTCCCTTCGTGCCTCACAGCCCGAGCCAAGTGCCAGCTGCTCTGCTGTGGGACTCCTTGTACAGAACATGAACTCTGAAGGGTAGAGTACAGGCTCAGTCCTGAGCTGGGGCCTCGTGGAGCCAGGAAACCAGCTGCAGGTTTTGGAGAAATCCCTTCATTTTGGAGCAGATGGGAAAAGACATTTATTTTCTCCCTTGGTGCCAAGGAAAAGACTCCAAGATCCCTCACCTCATTTCCAGGCACAGTCTCACCCTGGTCATTGTCACTGCTCCCCTGTCTCTGAGCACAGCCTCACCTGGGGCACTGCCACCTCTCACTGGCCCCAGGCACAGCCTCACCTGGGGCACTGCCATCTCCCATTGTCCCCAGGCACAGCCCCACCTGGAGCACTGCCATC
>VXBB01003033.1:24910-43950 GCA_013399915.1 Illadopsis cleaveri | reverse complement strand
ACAGCCCCACCTGGGGCACTGCCACCTCTCCCTGTCCCCAGACCCAGCCCCACCTGGGGCACTGCCATCTCTCACTGTCCCCAGACACAGCCCCACCTGGGGCACTGCTGTTGCTCACCTGTCCCCAGGTACAGCCCCAGGTTTTCTTGTGTCCTTTGGGAGCTCAGACCAGCCACAGCCCTGCAAGGAGCAGCTCCAGTACACACCTGCATTCCAGGCACCAGCAGATTTGGAGAGCAAGGGAAGGAGGAGTTGTTTTCCCACAGTGATGAATCCATGCCCAGAGAGCTGCAGCACCATGTTCAGATGCAGGGAGAGATGCTGCCTCATTAGCATATTATTCTCTTTTTACTAATCAAGTCAGCATGAATAATTTTGATTATGATTGTGTCTGATTGTATTAGGGAATTATAGACTTGAAAAGCTCTTTTTTTTCCCGAGTCTGCAGAAGGCAGCAGCACTGTCCCTGCACTATTTTTAGAGGATGTTGCAGAGAGTGTGCTCTGTGCCTGCCCTGTTTCACTGCCAGGATTGTACACCTGGAATTCCAAGGGAAAAAAGAAAACGGAGCAGTGTTAAAAGGAAGTTGTACACCCATCTGTGTGTTGCCTGAGGAGGTAAAAGGCAGCTCCTGCCTCCATTCTGGACTGACTGTAGTGCTTCCAGAGGAACCCAGCGGTGCCACGATGGCTTTAAAGCTCATAGACAAAATGGCATTTTAAAAATCACACTTAACTTGCCTGCACTTACCATACCCCAAAACAGAGGGGAGATGTTTTCTGCTCCAGTGACAAAGAGCAATTTACCTGTCGTGCCTGAGGTTATAATTACAGGTGAAAGCTGGGTGCAAGTGGAAAGTGAGTTTCCCTGTAAGGTTAAACCCCAGTGATGGTCCTTTCAGAGGTTCTGATGTGCCAGGGGGGCACTGTGAGGAAGGACAGGGGGGGAAATTTTCCTCTTGTAAGGCTCACACTGGACTGGCTTCTGTAGTGTCCTGTGCCTGTGCCTTACAGAAAAATGCTTCAAATAAATCACCAAACCCATCTGGGAATAGGAAAAGAAATCCTTGTCTGGCAAGAGGTGAAGGGCTCCACCTGATTATCTTGCCTGAAATACAGCAAAATGCTGACTTTGGTGTATGTTTTCAGGGAATCACACAGAATCACAGAATCACAGAATCACGGAATCAAGGAATGTGGAGGTTGGAAGAGACCTTCAAGATCATCGAGTCCAACCCAGAGATTGTCTGGTACCAAGAAACTTTTCATTCTGGTTGAAGAAACAAGAGTCTGACTGGGAGTTGAAGAATGAAATGGGTCAGTAGCAAGGCAGGAGCTCTGGGAGTGCTGGAGATTAAAGTGGTGTCACACAACCAAGGGACTGTGCCTGCTGCAGCTCCGGCAGAGAACTGTGGCCAGGAAGAACTTTTCCAGCAAATGGACAATGGAAAGCCCCTGCTGTTGTGGGGATGCTGCAAAGGAAAGAGATCCTTCCTGCAGTGCTGTGCTCCACCCACGGGTGCCAAGGACAGGCAGAGCCTCACCCCAGGCGCTGCTGTGGCCCATGAAATGGAGGAATGGATCCCCTGCACACCATGAGCTCTTGGCTTCCCGTGAGCCCAGCCCCTGTTTGCCCCCCACGGGGTCACTTGTGACCCTGCAAACACCCTGCAGACATGTCCCTGTGTTACTGAAGGGGCAGGGGCTGCTCAGCTTTGTGAAAAAGCAACTGTGAACAAGTGAGATGTTACCTGGCACTTCAGCTGAGTGCACATGCCCCTCCACACACACAGAAAAATCATGTTTTTCTTCAGAGGATCCTAAGGAAGAGATAATAATAAGATTTTGTGCATAGCCTGTTGTTCTGCATGTTGACACCAAAAATTCCAAGGCACACAGGGAAAGCAAAAGGAGATAAGATGCAAAATGATTCTGTAACAGGTGCTGAAGATTTTCTGGGGAAGGGATTTTTTTTTCTTTGTTTGCTAAGCTGTCAAAAATAACGCTGACATTTATACAAAAAAGAGCTTTTTATTTTCCCCTGGAGGTTAACAGCCTGCTGTCCCCCACAGTGAGTTATCCTGTGGGCACTGCTAGCACAGGTAGAGGAATTGCCTCTAGTCCAGCTATCAGCATCCAGCAAGGCAAAAATAGTATGGAGCTAATAATGGATTGAATAACAAGCCCTTATCAATATTCTATCACTCCATTGGGTTCATGGTGGGCTGTTCACAGGGCTGGGCAGGGAGAGCCTGGGAGCCTTCCTGGTGCACCTCTGTGTGTGCCCAAAGGACACTGCCTGGTGCTGGCCCAGCAGGAGCAGTCACCACGGGCCTGCTCTTGGGCCAGGGTTTGGCAGACACACCCTGGGCACCTGAACACAGGTGACAGCAGTGCTGGCAGTGGTGGCAGTGGTGGCATGAAACAGACCCTGAAGGGAGGAGGGAACAGAAGGCCCTGAGGGTGAGGATCCACTGCAATAAAGGTGGCAGAGACAAGACCAGGATGGAAAAGCATCCATTGAGCAGTGATGCTGTCTTTGTCCAGTCCAGGTTCAGCTGGAACATTGTCTCTTACTCCAGTGACAGACCAGTAAAGGAGTAATTCCATTCCCTTGGCCCATCAAGGAGCTAGCAGGACAAACTACCATCGAAATTGTACAATATATTAAAAATGTGTGCAAGTCTGCATTAACTGCTGCTGGAAAAAACACACCAAACCATGTCCATGCAGTGTCCTGCAATGTGAAATGTGTGCCAGGTTAAGGCTTCCCTCGAAGTGCCCCAGGACTGGGACCCACACTTGTATCTGATGGCATCACAGCCAAAGGAAAAACCTCCAAGTTTTTCAGCCTTTTGGCGAGGCTCCAGCTGATGGCTTTGTGCTGAATGAATAAATAAGTTTTACTTTGCTCTCCTACAGAAGGCAGATAAGAAGCCAAAAAACAAATAAGAAGCACAGCAGAACAGCAAACATATTGGCTTTAAAGAGGGGAAGGCACGGCTAAGTTTCTAGACCATGAAGCCACAGACTGCCTCAAATGAAATTAATTTAATGGTTTATACATTTTGTCTGTAGAGATGTGGGCACTGAAATGTGCATCCTCAGGCGAGGCCAGGACGCCTGGCAGACACTCACGTCACCCCTTGGCACAGCAGAGATGCCATGTGCGTGTCAGGGACAGCTGGGACAGGGGTGGATGCTCCAGGCAGTGCCCTGGGTCTGCAGCCTCCAGCTCTGCCCTGCTGGCACCAGTCCCCCTGCCTGGGAGAGCCNCATACCAAGGGCTCTGTGGCTTCATCACCAGCAAGGTTCTGCATTCCCATTCTCCAAAATAGCTTTTGTTCATTTGGCCAAGCCCTAATTCATCTTCTGTCAGGTATTTTTTCCTCCTGCTGAAAGCAGGGCTCCTATTACTGTTTCTCACATCCGCTTCAGCCTGTGTCTGTAAATAATGAATTTGCATAATGAGCAGGATTGATGAAAGCCAATTGCCCTCGGTGTAGGTGACCTTGTGACTTCAAACATGCCAACGTGCAGGGATGCAGGGCAGTGCTGCAGTGGCAGCAGCTTTGGGAAGCTGCTCATTGGGTGTGTGAGCACCTCGCCACGTGTGCCCTCCTGGCTGCTGGCTGCACTGACAAGCCCAAAATGTTCTCTCAGAAGTGCTGGGCTCCCTCAGGAGTGATGGTGACAGCGACTGACCATGTCCAGTCACAGCAGCACCAGTGGCACCATGCTGGGGACCCTTCTGGCAGCACCCAGCAAACCTGCAGGGACAGAGCCAACCCCAGAGCCAACCCCTTCTCTCCTTATTGTTTGTGAATGATCACTGTGCAACTGCATTCCAGGGCAAGATTAGATTTTGGGGATGGGCACGATGCAGGGTAATAATGAATCCCAAAACTGTACAAACACCGAGACCTTGTTGCTCTCTACAGCTCCCTGACAGGAGGTCTGGCTCTGCTCCCAGGGAATGAGACATGACAAGAGGAAAAGTCCTCCAGGGCTGCCCCCTCTCCCCGTGACACTGGTGTGGATGGAGCAAACACGGGGGGACAGGTCTGGGCAGCACTGACCCCACAAGAGCAGCAGTGGGAAGGTGACAAACACCAGCAGGGACAGCTCTAGGAAGGAGAACAGCTGGCTTTGATTTCTTTGTCTCATAATGTCAGAGTTTGAGTGTGACCACAACAGTTAGAAGTCAGAAATAACTGAATGTAGTGATAAATGAAAAGCAGTCATAGAAAGTTTGCTGGTGTTTCCCTGTGAGGAAAATGCCCCTAATTCCTTGGACAATGATGGAATCCAACATGCTCCCAGTTTTATTGATATTTTTAAAGAATTAGGATAAAAAGTAGGGTGAATGAGGAGAAAGGTAAAGAAAATTGTCTGGTAAAAAAAGTTCAGTGTTTCAAGCTCATTTTGGCTTGGAATAGGAGGAAGAAATTACTTTTCACATCCTTTTCCAACAGATCTAGCTTACTAAATTTCCATAAGGGGTCCGCCTCATCTTCATTCTTAAATAATTCCAGAGGTGATGTGGAGAACTGCAAACTGATCTCATCTAAAACCTCCTGAGATGATAAAACTTGGGCTGAAAACTTAAGTCATTGTGCAACTACAAAGTTTGTCTGAGCTTTGCTGAACATGTGGAGCTGACAGGAAATGACAGCCTTGCCCCTACAGGTTATACAGAACAGCTTAGTCAGCTCACCAGTGGGAATCTCAAATATTTTGTAAAATAACAGGCTTTTTCAAACATCACTGTAAATGTCCCTCTTAATTTTATAACATCAAACCTGCCCTCATTTTTCCCTCCTCAATCTTCCATTTGCTCATGAGATCATGGAGTCCCTGCTGATAGCAAGCTGTGATAAATTAAGTTTATCACTTAAGAAAAAATATATTTGAGTTATAACCGTTAACTCCAGCTGAAATAATTCTATGGATTCTCCTGAATGCAAAGCAATTCAGTCAGGACATCAGAGCTCTGTACCTACATGATTTATATGTATAAATATTAAAGGCATCAGCTGATCAGAGAATTAAAACTGTCAGAAGCTCTGAGTGTGGCTCTGTGGCCACGCCCAGCACTCCTGTCTGAGCCTGTGAGTGCTGGGAAGGTGGGATCTCCTCCTTGGGATAAAATACCCCTGAGGTGCTGGGAGAAGAACATGTGGGTGGAAAATAGCCCTGAGGTGCTGGGAGAAGAACATGTGGGTGGAAAATAGCCCTGAGGTGCTGGGAGAAGAACATGTGGGTGGCTTTCCTGGAGCTGTTAGCCTTGCACTGCCTGAAGGAAGTTGCTTTGGGAAGTCCTTAGGAGAAGGCTGGATTTCCAGGCTGGGACACTGGGGGCAGGACAGCCCTTCCCTTCAGTGTGGGTGGTTCCAGGATGCTCTGATGGTGTTACAGAAATATCTTGGGTCTGTTGAGGGCAAATTGCCACATACAAACCAGGTCATGGCCAGGCTGGACGAAGCTTGGAGCCACCTGGTCTAGTGGAAGGTGTCCCTGCCCGTGGCAGGGGTGGGACCAGATGAGTTGCAAGGTCCTTTCTAGCACAAACCACTCCTGCTTCTGTGATCCATGACTTCATGTTCCTCTTGGTGATGGGCCCTGGTGCCAACACACCCTGTGACACCCCTGGGGCAGCCCCTGCCAGGGCTCCAAGCAGGGCTGGGAAATTCTTTCACCTGGAGCAAACCACTGGCCCTTGGGCCAGAGACTTCCTGCAAACCTGACGGGAGAAAACAAAATCCTTGAGGCAGAAAAACCTGGAGGCACCAACCTGAGCTCAGTGTGGCTGCCAGAGGAGTGGGATGGCTCATCCTTGGGGAGAGCAGCACGGCTCCTGCATGAGCTCGAGAACCAGGGGCTGCTGCTGTTGATGTTAAAGGGTCACTCGAACCCAAAACTGACTGAATAAATTTATCACAGAAGGAACAATCCTGGCTTTTTACTTTAAGCAAAACCATTTCAGCCACTAATCACTAGAAACTGGGAGAATATTGTAGGATTGCAGGCTTTGATCTCTTTCCCAGTTAAGTGCTGTCAGCCAGGGTGCAAGTCTGTCATCTTTGCTTTTAGGTCTATCTCATTCCTGCACAATGTATTTTACATTAATTTTGTCACATTTTCTGCCAGACTGACGAATTTTCTGACTAGAGGATTTTATCTGCAAAGTCAGCCTGTGTTCTGCAGACCTGGTCTGTTATTCCCAGCATGAGGCTCTAGTTCATGACAGAGTAACTGATTGCACAGAGTTTTAGGATCTGGGATTTGGAAGCACACTCCTTTCTGGCACAGATTGTGCTGGATAAATGGTTTTATGGACTTTTGGTTGGACCTAGTGGCTGTTTGTGTCTTCTGCTATCTCTCTCACCGTGGGAAACGAGATTATCTTTCATGTTGCAGAAATAACAGACTTATAGCCCTGATAATCTCTCTATCTAAGGTAAAACCTGCAGATAGAGGTTATATTTTCAGTAGAGCCACTGATACGGTAGGTGAAGTTTCAGATGTGAAGTGCTCTTGTTTCTGAATTATTGTCTGTTTTCCTCCAGCTGTTTCAGGTGTTGAGGGGAAGGATCATATTCCCTGCCATAGATCTCCCTTGCTCATACCCTCAGTTCCCTGTGGCTGCAGCAGCCACCCCACCCTGTGTGGGATGAGCAGATCATATCTGTCCTTTGAGGGAACACGCAGCAGGCCTGGAGTCCCCCCAAGCAGCAGTTTTAAAAATAGTCTCACTAAGCTGCTTATGTAAAAGATAACTTGAAAAAAAATCCCTATAAAATGAAAACTTCCCTTGGAGTTCCACAGCAAAGCCTCAGGAAGGAGCTGCTCTCACACCTGGTGCTGCACTGAGCTGTGGGTAATGCAGGTAAGCCAGATACATAGGAAGGATTAATCAGCCTACATGTTTCAAGCTGCTTTTAACTGCAAGCAAAACCATAAAATACCATAAATATAAAATATTAATAGAAAATATTCAAGTATTTCTGTAAACATTTGCTCCTCCATCTGCCCCTCAGAGGAAAACTCCACTCCTGCTAGGAGACGTCAGAAGTCACAGGAATGGGGAGAGCTGGGGGCAGCCTGGGCTGAAATCCTGCTGGGAGGAGCAGGGTGGTGTTCCAGCAGCCCAGCCTCAGCTCCTGCAGCCCAACCTGTGGGGCAGCACAGCCACAGCTGGCCATGGCAACTGGGAGCAGCTGGAGCCTGGGGGGGTCTGCAGGGAGAGGGGAAAGCCTGGGAGACTTGGGTGGGTGCCAGGTCAGGTGTCCCTGGGCCAGGACACACTGCCAGGGCCAGGAGCATGGCTGGCAGAGAAAGCTGGCCACAGAAAATGGCTGGAGCAGTGCCTGGGGCACATCCCTGTGGCACGTCCCATGACACATCCCTGTGAGACATCCCATGACACATCCCTGTGGCACATCCCTGTGACACATCTCTGTGGCTCATCCCATGATACATCCCATGACACATCCTTTTGTCACATCCCTGTGGCACATCCCTGTGGCTCATCCTGTGACACATCCCTGTGGCACATCCCATGACACATCCCATGGCACATCCCTGTGGCATCCCTGTGACACATCCCTGTGGCACATCCCATGACACATCCCTGCAGGATGTGGGACATCCCTGCTGTGGCTGTGCAGAGGAACTGGGCAGGAATTCCTGTGGCTCATCCCATGTCCCATCCCTGCAGGATGTGGGACATCCCTGCTGTGGCTCTGCAGTTGCTGGGCAGGAATTCCTGTGGCTCATCCCATGTCCCATCCCTGCAGGATGGGGGACATCCCTGCTGTGGCTCTGCAGTTGCTGGGCAGGAATTCCTGTGGCTCATCCCATGTCCCATCCCTGCAGGATGGGGGACATCCCTGCTGTGGCTGTGCAGTTCCTGGGCAGGAATTCCTGTGCCAGGGGGTTCAGGAGGGCTGAGTGCCCGTGNTGGCCACAGAAAATGGCTGGAGCAGTGCCTGGGGCACATCCCTGTGGCACGTCCCATGACACATCCCTGTGAGACATCCCATGACACATCCCTGTGGCACATCCCTGTGACACATCTCTGTGGCTCATCCCATGATACATCCCATGACACATCCTTTTGTCACATCCCTGTGGCACATCCCTGTGGCTCATCCTGTGACACATCCCTGTGGCACATCCCATGACACATCCCATGGCACATCCCTGTGGCATCCCGGTGACACATCCCTGTGGCACATCCCATGACACATCCCTGCAGGATGTGGGACATCCCTGCTGTGGCTGTGCAGAGGAACTGGGCAGGAATTCCTGTGGCTCATCCCATGTCCCATCCCTGCAGGATGTGGGACATCCCTGCTGTGGCTGTGCAGTTCCTGGGCAGGAATTCCTGTGGCACATCCCATGTCCCGTCCCTGGAGGATGTGGGACATCCCTGCTGTGGCTCTGCAGTTGCTGGGCAGGAATTCCTGTGCCAGGGGGTTCAGGAGGGCTGAGTGCCCGTGGTGTCAGTGGGACCTGGGCCCCCCTGAGTGGTGTCAGGGCCATTCTGCTGGCACTGCCCAGGCCCTGCACAAGGTGACCCCTCACGGGCCTCTCACCTTCCAGAAACCACCACCTGTCACATACAAACGCTGTTTAAGTTCCTGACTAACGAGTGACATAATTAATGGCACACAGAGCAAACCATTCTCACGTGATACATCACACACACCTGACACGTTGTCAGAGAAACCATTCCTCCTTGCAAACCTGCAGTTTTGAACTTCACAGCCCAGTTTGCAACCCCCAGTTCTGTGGAGTTTGGCTTGTTCAGGTGTCCCCTTCAGGTTTAACTTCTCTTTTTCCTCGGTTTTTATGCATTTATTCATTCTGTACTGAATAGTGTTCATTATTTAGCACTGGACCACCTGGCAGTGAGCTCTGCCTGGAGTTTGGCTCTCTGGAGGTGCCTCATTTGTCTTGTGTTTGCCTTGAACATAAGTCATAAGCCACCAGGGCTGCTTGGAAATGCGCCATTTTTCTGAAATAAAAATCACTCTGCAAACCAAACACCCAAATAAAGTGTAAATTGTATGGGGTTTTCATGGCCAGGTTTTGGTAATGGGGAGAATTACGAGGGTGGCTCCTGAGAGAAGCTGCCAGAAGCCTCCCCCTTTTCTGGTGGCACCAATGCCAGTGGCTCTGGGAGGGATTCCCTGGTGGCTCCTGCAGCTGAGATCCACCCAGCTCATCCCATCCTGCTGCTCCCTCCTGTCCATGCTAATGGATGTATCCCCAAACTCATCACTGAACACGGTACCAGGCAACTTTTAGGGATGAAATTGCCATCTGGTGTGTGAAACAATGAGGGCAGAAAGCAAACAGGAGAGGGAAGAGAGAGAAGTACAACCTCAGGGCTGGATCTCGTTTCTCTGTCAGCGCTGGGTTTTGGGAAAGTGGAATAGGAAAGAAATCCCTTAATTTAAATTTTATTCAATGTCAACCTTCTCACCATCAAAGAACAGTAACAATACTGGTGGGTTGTTTAAACAAACCACAAAATGCCCACAAACCTGCTCTGAGGAACTAATAGGGAATCTGGGGGTTCCAAGACATCGCTTGAGAAAAATAAAAAGGCAGACTGTAACGGTATTTGGAGTGCCATTTTCTTCAGAAATGTTGCCTTATTTGCCTCCACAAGATTCTCTTAGACATGTTTCCATCCTCATCATCTCAGCCATGGGAACTGAAATTTCCCCACTCATGAGAAGGGGCCAGTCAGTGAGTTTGACTTTGGGATTGAAATGCTGCCCCTGCTCAGACCCAAAGTCAGCAACCGGCAGGCCAGTGCATGGATTGTTTTTTGTAATGCAAACGAGAGCCTCAAAGCCCTCCAAATGGAAGCCCTCCAGCCTTGTTACACAAGTCTTAAATTCATTATTAACAGTGTAGCACTGCTAATTGTACAATTGTAATGTAGCATTTGGTAATTGCTCACTATACAAACACTGTAAAGGCCCTAGAGAATGCATCTAATTACGGGCTTCTGACAGAAAGCAGGCGGGAAATCAGCCCAGGCTGCTGAAGTGAGCGCTCAGCTTCCTCAGCTTCCTCATCCTCACGGGGCATTGGCAGATGGAGCTATGAGCCAAGAGGATCCACTAGCCCGTGGCCACCGAAAGGGGAAACTTTCTTCACCCTCTTCTTCCACATCCTGCTTCGCCTTCTGGCTGTGCTGTCCAGCTTCTGCAGCAAGGGGCTGAAAGGAGTGCCAGGAGGCCTCTCTTGTTTTCTGGCCTTAGTGGGGGCATAACTTCAAAAATAATCCAAGAAGGGGCCTTGGCTTTTACTGATCCCATGGAAGCGTTTTGGAGAGGTTATATGTGAGTTAGCTGATGTGATGATATCTTGCTGGGATGAAGGTGATTTTCTTCCAGCAGCTGTTCTGGGGTTGTGTGTGGGATCTGTGCTGGGTCCCTGGGGATGTGTCAGTCCCTGCTGAGCAGCACTTGCCCAGTGCCAGGGGCTGCTCTGCTCCTCACCCACCCCACAGCCAGGGGGGCACCAGGAGCTGGGGGCACACAGCTGGGCACTGATCCTGACTGCCCCAGGGGATGTCCGTGAGCAGGAGGGACAGGCTGACCACCTCCCTGGGGTGCAGGAGGTGCCTGGCTCTCGGGGTCTGTGCCAGCCCCAGCAGCCCCACACCTTCCTGGGCAGCTCTGACACAAGAGGAAAAGCAGCTGTTTCCCTCTGATTTTCCGCATTTCTCAGCCTGCTCAGATGACCAAGCTCTTTTTGCAGCCACATTTTTTCAAGCCCATGTGGCAGCACCAATCTTCATCCCTCATGTCCTGTGTGAGCTCCCCCAGGACTGGCAGACACGTGGCCTGGCAGGGCACAACTTGAGGGTGGAGAGAGAGGAGTTTGGTCTGGGGGTGCCAGCAGGTTCTCAGTAACCTCTGATCCCCTCCTGTTAACCCACAACCAATCCCAGCACATTAGGAAATGTTACACAGGGCCTGAGAAACACAGGAAAAGCAGAAAAACCTTCCTCTCTGGGGCTGGATTAAAAAAAGGGAAAAAAACCACGCTGTGTTTGGAAGTTACAGTGGGAAACTGAAGATCAGAAGTAAAACACTCTGGTTTTTTTTCGAGGACCGCAAGAGATTGGAGAAGTTTATCCAAGGGGCCAGTTGAGTTTTGCCTGTTGAAGTTGTTTTTCTTTAGCCCAGCCTGGGTTCGTTTCCTGAAGAACTCCGAGCAGCAGCAAACCCCAGGACGCTGTGGCTGTGGGTCTGTGCCTGTGGCAGGCCAGGCTGGCAGGATGCACCTCCCACTCCTCCTTAGGGAATGGAACCCACAGCACCGGGGATCCTGTCCTTGGGAGGGGACAGCAGGAGCTGCAGAGAGCTCCGTTAGCAACAGGAGCGAGAGGGTAATTAGCAGTGACAGCTCCTGACCCGGGCGTCCCCGACCTCCCTGACTCCCGTAAAGGAAGTTATTAGTCAAATACTGCGCCTTTGTGGGAAACAATTATCGCTAATTACTGCCGAGTCACGGCATCCCGAGATTTTAAACGGTGTGCAAGGCTTGTGTGATTAGAGACCGTCAGGAGGCTGTCTGAGGGCTTCCCATGCAGCATATTCCTGACAGGATGGTTCATGCCAAACAGGTGACTCGCAGTGGTGTTGAAACTGCACATAATATTATTAAAATAAAGCAGGCTGGCAGACTGAGACGCGACAGACAGCCCCAGTCCTCCTCTTGCACCTCTCAAAAACCAGATTCAAAGGGGATACCTGGGACCTTGTGAGTGTTCCTGTGACTCCTGATCAAATTTTTGGCAGCACACAGCCTACCAGCCTGGTGTGTGGTGGGAGCAGCACCACTGGGTCAGAGCAAGAGCCCCGCGGTGGCAGGAAGTGGCCAGAAGGGGCTAAAGGTGTGCGGTGCAGCCACTCCTCCCATCCCTGCAGCCAGCATCCCCTCACATCACCTGTCAGGAAGCTCAATCTCACTCTGCTGACCCTTGGGAGCAGAACAGACCAAGCTGGGGGGTATGAAAGTCAGCTCACCCCTAAAGCCTTTGCAGTAGATCCCACAGCAGTGACACTACCGAGGTTTCCCAGCCTCCTTTTGTGCTGGAGGGGACACTCCATGACGGAGGAGGAGAAATGAACACTCACCCCTGGACTGAGACCTTTGCCCATTAGGTGTGTGATTCAGTTATGGCTTATACATTATGGAATCTCACATGGCTTGAGTGGTGAATTCATGTCAATCCCTCGGGAAAAGGGGATCAAACCCTTGTTTGTTGTGCTTGGTTGTTGTATCTCCTAATGAGCTGATTAAAACAGCCTAATTTACAGAGCACTTTGTCCTGTACATTTGAGGGATCCAAGTGACCCTGACACCCCTCCTTTGGCTCTTCTGCCAGCTGTGAGGAAGTGTGTCTGTGGCCAGGCAGGACAGCAGAGCAGCCAGAGCAGGGGCTGCAGGGGAGCAGGGGCTGCAGGAGCAGGGGCTGCAGGAGCAGGGGCTGCAGGGGCTGCAGGGGAGCAGGAGCTGCAGGGGAGCAGGGGCTGTCTGTGCTGCAGAGCCTGTTAGCACAGTTGAGGTTTCCACCTGCTTGGAGAGGTGCAGCACCAACGCCAAGCCTTCAAAAATGAACGGAGGGTGGGCACCAGCAACAATGAAGGGATTTTTAGCACCTCTGGATCTCTAGAAAGGGTTAAATCCAAGCCTGACTCAGGACCTCGAGCCTGGTGTGTGTTGTGGACACACACAAGACCCTGGCAGTGAATGCCCAGGCCAGAGAGAAGAGCAGATCCTGGGCTGAGAACTCTGTGTCGTGGTTAAACTGAGGAATTCAGCACTTGGAAATTGCAGTCTCTGCCTTATTAGATTATCTTGCTGCACTTTCCTCCTCCTCTGTAGAGTTCTTCATTCAGAATTTGCTCAAATATTTCCCTTCAGAAGATTTAATATCTCAAAGTGCAAATATCCAAACCTTGTATCATTTTGTAATTTCATACTCTGTGGTTCTTTCATATGCATATCAATCATTTGCCATGCTTTTGAAGGATGCAGCTTGAGTAATGGCAGTGAAAGAAAACCCATTCAGTGTTGATTTTAATTGAACAAGCTCGGAAGCAGTGGGGATCCATGCCAGACGCCAGTTTACTATTTTTTCAAGAGTTATTACTAGAATTCTTTTGCTTCTGTGTCTTTTTTTTTTTTTTTTTTTTTTCCCCAATTAGCAGCTTCTCAAAAATATTAGTTATCTTATTATTTTCCCAGTTCTGCTTGTTTGGGATGCTTATGCATAATAACCACTAAATTCACTTTCTCCTCCTGTTCCAATGGAATATTGTCTCTGCTGGAGCAACACTCCAGCCTGCATTCCAGAGTAATTTTTGCAGTGAAAATTAACTTATTTCTGGTGGAACCTTTTCATGGTGGTTATGGCAGTGGTGAGCTCCTGTATGCTCTAAACTGCAATGTAGAGACTGCAAACATTATAAATTGAAGACTGCAAAGACTGCAAATAAAAGTTTATTCTTTCTTCTGTGTACAAATGAGGTGTAGGGTAGCTCTTCATTCTCCCACCATGATGAGTTGAACATTAGGCCTCAGCTAATGTTGTTTGGATGTAAGACAGGAGATGGAATATCCAGAAGAATAACAGTTTGAATTATGGGACACTCTTATCCATGCAAAATTTGGCTTAAGGAAAAGACTTAAATCAGCAACTGGTAGAACAACGAATTCCCGTCTGTTAAGGAAACGAGCTGTGCACATGGCTCTGACAGTGCTGAGGGAACTGGGGCAGGCCATTGATGAAGACTTTGCTGTTTTCTACTGAGAACTCACCTGAACAAAGAAGAAATAAATTGTGTAAGGAAGAAATGTGAATAAGGAAGAATTTTAAAAGACCAAGACCCAAAACTTCAACAAAAAGAGAGTGCAAGTGTTAGGGGAGCACATCATTAAAATTCCAGAAGCAAAGGGGAGGAGACAGGCAAAGAAGCACCTCTTTGGGTTTAAACAGGCAGGGGGAAGGGTGCTGAGCCCTGGTGGCACAGGATTAGGTGTCTGTGCTGCTTGTCAGATGATGCCCACCCCATCTGTACGACACCCAACACTTCTGGCTGCTGAAATCATGGAATCACAGCACCATTTATATTGGCAAAACCCTCTGAGAGCATCGAGTCCAGCCATTCTCCCAGGACCTTCAGGCTGTTTGACAACTGGAAGCTGCACTCAGGGATGGACAATCGTTGTTCTTCAATCCAGCAGGCTTAATGTCACCTTCAGAAAGAAATGTGGAGCTGTTTTCCCCTGAACCAGCTCATCAGCCCATTGCACAGCAGCCCTGGGTCTTTCCCTGGCGTACAGGTTGCCTTTGCCTTCCATGTCCCCTCAAAACCACACGAATGTCTGTTTATGGGGATGGAAAGATGGGGCTGCCCACGGTACCAGCAGCCCTCTCCTGATGTGAGCTCTGCCCCAGCTCCATCCCACACCTCAGCACTGCCTGTCAGCCACAGGGAGCCTCTGGCAGTCCCCAGCTGCTCTGGCCTCTGCCTGCCTTGGGAACACCAGTGCCAGTGCCTGGAGGTGACAATGACACCTGCCAGAAGGAAAAGGCCTTTTGCAGGTGAGAGGGTTTTTCGGACAGGCTGTTTTTCTAAATTATGACTGGACTTAGTCTCTATTTTTTATTCACAGCCCTGCAATATATCTGTTTTTTCCCATAATATTTCCTCCCTATTTCCAAATTAAACAATTAATTGAAGCTCCGGGCAAGCTTGTGTCTCCCCCAGGCCACCATGGGGGTGAGAAAACCCACTGTGTGGGGCACAAAGCTGGCTGAGGAGAGCTCTGAGCTCATGTGCTGGCTCCAGGGCGGGCAGAGCCTGCCCATGAGGTTTGGGCTGAGGCAGACAAGGCTCCTTGTCAGCACAGCAAACTTTGCCCAGTTGTGCCTCCAGACTTTCCCAGACAAAACTGTGCTCATGCAATGCAGAATTCTGGCAGGTGTGCTCATCCATGGTCATCCACCAGCTTGTGTCTGACAATTACAGCACTTTTAAAATAAGCCAGGTACCAACAGCTGGAAGTCTTCATATAATCATGCAAGAAATTAAAAAATATATAATAAATCAGCACACTGTTTTATTTCTTGAACAAATCTGTTAGAAGATTAAGCAAACAGATACTACAATTACTTTACTCATGATTTTAAATCTAAGCTGTTTTTTGATTAAAAATGCAAAAAAGGCTGCACTCCAGCTCTGAAGTATCTTGGTTTGGTTCCACCAGGTGAACCGAGCCTGAGGATCAGTCTGCCCCCAGCCCCGTGGTGGTTTGGGGTGTGAGGTGATTCCCTGGCAGTGCCATGGCAGGGTCAGGCACTGTGGGGCTGGCACGTGAAGGCCAGGGCACCAACACAGGCTGGGGCTTCACCACCCACCAATGCACCCCAGGGAGAAATGTCACACCAGTTCACCCCAAATAAACCCAGAGGGAGTGCTGGGGGACCTGTGTGCCCGGGCCAGGTTCAGCACCGCCTGCCCTGAGCCTCCCTGGCCAGCGAGGGTGACAGCTGGGGGCACCAGGACAGCTGGGGAGCGTTGTCACCTCTGGCCTGGCGAAGGGAGACAGAGGGCTCCGGCAGGAGCAGGATCGGGCCCTGCCGCGTTTTGTACAATGCAACAGCTCCCCCATCTTACAGACTAAAGAACTTAAAATGCAAAAACATCCCCAGGAAATGATGGCTGGGTTAACTCCGCACGCTCCCCTGGTTCTTCTGGAAGAAGAGGCTGGTGTGCACTGGCACCTGAGGCGTTCTTGTTTCCAAGGGGCTCCAGGGAAGGGAAATCTACTTCACACAACGTGACATTTGACATTTCAGTGATTAGGGCAGTGTATTTTCTCCTCGTAGGGATGAATAAGCACTGCCGGTTCCCGACACTTTGATGAGGCACCGCGGTCTGTCTCCAGGAGTACCACGTACTGCCTCTTGCCGTGTTTTTGGCGGGGCTGTCAGAAGCTGCAGCGCCCCGGCGCCGCTCCCCTGCACTGCCGCCGGTCTCCTTTAGGGTGTACACGCAGCACGCGGTTCAGCGTTCGCTGCCAGCCGGGGAAGGGCTGATGGAAACCTGCTCAGGGCAGTGACCTTATCCCGAACAGCTCCTGCTCCCGTCCTCGGCACAGCCAGCACGGACACAGAGCCCCCCGCCCCTCCTCTGCCCCAGCGCTCCGGCAGCGGCTCCCGAGGATGCTGCTGGCTCCCGAGGATGCTGCGGGCTCCCGAGGATGCTGCGGGCTCCCGAGGATGCTGCGGGCTCCCGGCACAGCTCCCGGCGCAGCTCCCGGCACAGCTCCCGGCATTGCTGGCTCCGTGCGGTGGGGCCGGGCAGGAGGCCGGAGGGAATGAGGGACGGGCAGCCCCCTGGGGCACCGGGGCTGCGGGTGTTGTGGGCAGCAGGCTGGCTGAGCTGGCGCCCTGCCGTCAGCAGCTGCAGCACGGTGGCATCGTGCCTCGGCCCCAGCCCCTTCTTCCGGAGATGACTGAGGGTTAAAAAGTGCATAAAAGAGCTCTCTGTGTTATTTAAACAAGGCACTTTCCTCAAGGTCTCAGTATTTCAGAAAAAAAAAAGAGAAATGATGAAAGAATTTTAAAATGATACCTGTGAGGGGGAAAAGATTTCAGGTTAAGGAGTTCCCAGCTCTGTCAGGAAAAAAGCATTTTAACACGAGTTGGTGGGAGCAAAACAAAACCCCCAGCAAGGGCTTGTTCTGAAGGGTAAAGGGGGAGGTGACTGAGCCCCAGCAGGGCTCAGCCCTGAGCCCCAGAAGGTCACCAAGGCAGGGGGAATCCTGGCCAGAGCGGGGTGGGAGCTCACCTCAGTATCCTGAGCATCCCCAGTGCCAGGGCCATGCAGGACAGTGCTGTCCATGGGGGACACTGCCAGGCACTGGGAATAACCATGGCAGGACACAGACCTGCCCCTTCCCAGGGGTTTGTCCCAAAACAGTCCCCGGCACTGAAGGGAATGTTCAGGCACAGACACCCCCATGGAGTCACCGGGGGCAGCCAGGAACACGCCAGGAGAGGCCCCGGGGGTGGGGTAGACAAGAGGGAGGGAACAGTTTCAGGGTAAGACCTGCAGAGCAGAGCAGCCACACGGTGTCACTTAGGTCTGGGTCCAGGATCAGACAAGTGGGCTTTCCATCCCAGCCAGCAGCGAGGGAACCTCCCCAGCACACCCACAGTTCCCACATTCCTGGAAGCCCCAGGAGTTCTCCCACTGGGTACATTAACTAGACAGTGTTGTCATCTCAGTCTTACGTCCAGGAGGGATTTCAGGCTGACAAAGAAGATGCAGCAGCCTTTGCTCAAACACCTGAGGCCAGAGAGCACAGGACATTGCTTTAGCTGAGAGGCTGTGGAGCTCCTGGGCTGCGCTGTACTGGTACCAGTTCAGAGTGTCCTGAACCAGCCCTCACAGTGTGTTTGTGCTGGATGGTGCAAACCAGGGCACCCCCAGTACATACCAGGCTCTGAGGACAAGCTTCCACTGAGTTTCCACCGAGCTTCTCCATGTTCCTATGGCCAGGGAAGCTGTACCCCAGTGTTTGCCTCCTCTTCCAATGCCAGCCACACTGCTGGCATCACTGGCACACCAGCCCCCCTGCTCCTGGGGCAGCAGAGAACTGACAGAACAGCGAATGCTGGAACCTGCAGCCCAAGACACTGGTGGATGCCAGCCAAGACCACGGATGTTTTCCCAGGGAGCATCTTATTGTCTCTCTTCTCTCTCCACAGGGGAGCACACTGTGAACGCCAAATCAGCGCTGAGCACGACACTGCCTCCAGCTCCAAAGGCGACCAGGGCTAGGACCGAGAGTGGGGCAGAGACCGCCCCAGCAAAACCAGCTGATATGAGTTTTCCTTTGAGGGAGAGAAGATTTAGACTCATTTCCTCCTGCCAGCCTCTCTCCCCCTGTAACAGCTCCAAGTATCTCTGTGAAACAGCAGCTGGTACTTGGAGATAAACACTAACTCAGGCCCAGCCTGGCAGCCCAGCCCTGGACAGCTCCAGAGGCTGCCAGAGGACAGAGGATGATGCGGCTCTGGCAGCTGTGTTCCTTGTGAGGCCAGGGTCACACGGACAGCCCTGAGCCCAGGAATACCGACGTGTTCCCTCTTCTCACCCTCACTGAGGCCAGACGCAGCATCCCAAGGAACAAAAAACTTTGGCGTGGTATCAGCAGAGAGGCATGAGGACTGCCACTGCTTCTTCCCGTTTCTGGAATGGGGATCCTTCCACGTGCATCCCCAGCGAGAAGATGCCAGTGTGTCCCAGCAGTGCTCCCGCTGCCTCCAAGTGTGCCGAGCAGTCCATGGGTTTTCTCCTGCACCCTCAGCAGCAGCGGCCACGTGGGCTGGTCCGGCTGCAGAGTCCCGGGGCAGCCCCGGAGGAGCCTGCAACTGCCTCCCATGGCAGGGGGAGGGTGTCGGGGGAGACGGTGCCACTGCCGGGTGCTGGGAGGGCACGTGCCTGCACATCCCTGCAGGTGCGGGGTCACTGGCCGCTGACGAGGTTTGTTAATTAGCTCCTCTTCCAGGCTCTCCAGGCAGCGCTCCTCTTCGGGTCCTGCAACATCCCCGGCGTTTTCCCACAAAAGAGCACTAGAAAAGGGTGTCAGTGTTCCACAGCACGAAATGCACTCTCCTCCCTTTTAGAGATCCAGGAGACAGGTAACGATGCCGCAATCCCCAAAACCGCTCCAATTCACTGCCCCCACAGATGACCCAGCCCTTCCTTCTCTTGCCAGGATCATCCCTGCTAGAAGTCCGGTGTCGCAGTCCCTGTCCCCGGAGCGGCAGGGCGCGGGCAGGATGCGGGCAGCTGCGTGCCCCGAGGGTGGACAGGAGCCCTGGCCGTGCCGGGGGCGCGGAGCGGAGCCGCCGCCGCGCTCCCAGCCCTCGTGGCCGCTCCGCGCCGCGGGACGGTTCCGCCGGTGCATCCACCGGCTCGATCGTCA
>VXBB01003033.1:4796-23738 GCA_013399915.1 Illadopsis cleaveri | reverse complement strand
GCTCTCCCCTCGGCTCTGTCCCTGGGGCCGCCGTGGTCCCCTGCGTCCCGTGATGCGGCTGCGCTCCCCTCTCCTTCGTCCCCTCCGCCCCCTCCGTGGCGGACACCGCTGTGTGCGGGAGAAGAAATGTAGGACAGGATGGACCTTCCCCGCCGGAAGGTTCCCGTTGGGGAGATGGCAGAGCGGCGGCGGAGAAGCCGGCGGAGCCTCGCAGCCATGTTGGTGTCGGAGCATCAGCCCTCGCGGCTCCGGGAGCCCGGCTGCGGCCGGCGGCGGGGGTGCGAACGGGCATGTCTGGGCCAGGTGTATTGGGGAAGATTCTTCCCGGGCTGGTCCTTCCCAGCACAGACCGGGGAACACTCTCTCCGTGGTTCCTCTGCATCCTGGGACAGCGGCTCTTCCCTTCCTGCGCTTTCGCCTCCTCCCTCCCAGTCTGTTGCATCTCCAGGGCACTCATTATGTTGTGTGTGTGGAGCAGAGGGATGTGTTGGTCCCAGCTGTGGTCATGAACCCGGCCTCACCGGTCCTGGAGACCAGGGGTGGGACAGCAAGTGCCCTCAGGCCAGCCCAGCCCTGTGTGGCCTTTGGCTGAGTGCCGTGGGACTGGGCAGGCTGGGAGTCCCTGCCCTTGGCCATCGCTGTCGTGCTGGTGATCCTCCCCACCCACACTTCCATTTCGCATGTTCCTGTGACACGTGGTGTCAGCTCGTTCCTTCTGAGCATCCTCGGGCGAGCGCTCGTGTCCGGGGCTGCCAGGCCAGCACAGCCAGCACACCGGCGAGGCCAAACCAATCCCTGCTGGAACTGAAGCCTGTTTGGTTCCAGCTGTGCATCTGCAGATGGAGGGGTCTGGGCTGGCTCTGGCAGCGGTGATCCTGGCCATGGCTCTGTCCAGGAGCGTGGGGCAATGCTGCCCACATGGACTGCGTGTGCTGGGAGCAGTCTGTCCTGGTGTGGCAGGGCTGCATCCCAGCTGCCTGGAGCTGTGTGTGCTGCCACGAGGACTCTGAGTGGGCACCCCTGTCCTGTGTGCAGGCCACACCTCGGAGCTGGCCCATGGACTCTGTGGTATTGCCAGAGTTGGTCCTGGCAGGTAGAGGTGTGCCGGGCCTGGCAATTCCACTGCTGGTCTGGGAGTCAGGTTTGATTTTGCACAAGTCTCTTTGTACTAGAGACTGAGTGTTCTCAGTGCCCAACACCTTCCTAATCCATGTTGCTAAATATATACTGTACTCAAGGGATTATGCATTTGTTTAAATGCATAATAAATGTGTTTAAATGCGTAAGACTGGATCATAATGCACACCAGAGCTTGCCAGTTTGGCCTCCAGTTACAAGCCTCTCTAAGATATATCTCCTGGCATATTACCTCATCTTTCTCCTCTCAGAAAGAGCGGTTCCTGGTTTTATCATGGCAGGGCAGTCAGTGGAAGCAAATCCTGGATATCTCAGGTACCCAGTGCAAGTTAAAGCTGAACTAGTTTGCCTTTTCACCAAACACTTCCAGCTGCAGAAGTGGGCCCCAGATTGTTCTGTGGCAGTGAGAGCCGGTGGGCTGAGTGCTCATGTCATTGTTACAGCCAAGAGAAGCTGTGCTCAACTGCAGCACTGCTCAGGATGGTGTCTCAGGGGCTCGGTTTGAATTTTTCATGCTGGTCTGTTGTCTGGAGAGAGGCTCCTGTTGGCCATAGAAGGTGTGAGTAGGGCCAGGGGGAGGAGGATGAGAGGTGCCTGCCTAGCCCAGGATCTGGGCTGCCTGGGAATGTGGGCAACCCAAGAAGAGATGTGGCTGAGCAGCATGGCAAGAAAAAAACCAGATCTTGCCCAATTTTTTGAGAAAGATTAGAGGGGACATGGAGGTGGGTGCGTCAGGAAGGATGGCCTTGGCACACGGGGTGCCTGTCTTGGGTAGGTGCAGCATCCGGAGGTGCCTGTGGGGCCTGTCCCTTTGCTGGGGCACGTGGAGATGGTTCAGAGGCTGCAGAGCTAATGGCTTTCCACTGCTGATCGATCCCGCCCGTGCTCTCAGATGTGGTGACGGGCTGGGTTTTAGAGAGCAATCTTTGCATATTCCCTGCACAAGCAGCTGGGCCCAGCGCCGCTCTAATGGCCTCGCTATTAGCGGGCTCAGAACCCGAGCCAGGCTGAAAAGGCTGTGTAAGTGCTGCTCAAGCATTTTGGGCCAGGCGTATTCCATGCATTAGGGAAGATTTGTACTCCTTGGACCAGACATCACTGAGTGTTGTCTATTTATACACATCTAAATATATCCTCTGCAGTCTTCAGACTTTTCTAGCTAGTAGTAAAATTATTTTTCAATATCGTGCTATTAAAACATGCTTGCTGACACTATCCAATGAAGTTTGTGCTAGGAGAGGCTTATGTGTGTGTGTTTGTTTTAAATAAAAACTATTCTTGAGGTAGTTACCTAAAATGCTTTGGAAACAAAAGCTTGTTGTCTGTGTGGCTGGGTAGCAGGGAGAAATGTGGTTGAACAGGAGCAGCACTGGAGACATGCTCAAGCCTGGAAAACCAAATCCAAACCTTATGCAAAGTATAAGGTTTTGTTGCTGAAGAGTGAACCATTCTTTCTAGAAATTTTTTGTCAAACAATCATGCACTTCGCAGCAAAATGGAAACATTTGCTTCAAATTAGTCAGATATACCTTCTGGTACTCTGGAGTTTGAGATGTCATTCTGAAAACAAAATGACAAATCTTGAAGTAAGGTAGGTAATGGAATTCCTCTGCAGTGCCCAGCTCCAGGCTGTGGAGGGTGTTCCCACAGAGCCCTGCTGCAGGGTGGGTCTGTGTCCCTGTGTGCAGTTCTCTGGAGATGGGGTCAGTCCTACTGGGGCTCCTGGGGAGGGGTGACGACCTCGGCTACATCCCCAAGTAACCCATGGGCTTGCTGACTGGGTGGTGGTGACAGTGACAGCTGGCTGAGTGCCTGCAGCCTGACATGGAATAGTGATGGCCATTGTTTTGTTTTCTGTGGCAGCTCTTGCTGTCGGTTCTTGGAGAACTGAGAGGCTGCAGAGGAAGAGGAGAAGGGAAAGGGGTTGGTGTTCACGGGGGAACAGGTGAGGAGAGGAGAGGAGAGGAGAGGAGAGGGCTCTTGGAGAAGCCCCTGGCCCAGAGCTCCTCGAGCCAAAGACAGTGCTGATCCCCCAGGCTATCCCAGGTCCCTTGGCTGGGGCTCTGGGCTCCACACTCCAGAGGTCCATGGTGTGGTGACATGGTGTGGTGCCAGGAGCTGCGTCCTGCCCAGGACCATGGGCACAGGCACCTGGCACTGCTTTATCTGCCTAGTGGACACGTTCCTTAGGTGCTGTCAGGGTGACTGTGGTGCCCCAGGGCTCCCTGCTCTGTGTGCCCTGTCCTGCCTGGCTCACTGGCCACTAAGGCACAGGCTGGGCATGCCGTGCCTGCTGCTGGGCTGGGCAGCAGCTTTTGTGTTTCCAGAGAATAAATAGCTCTGCAAGTCATATTTGTTTTGAGCAGGCTGGATAATGTAGAGGGTGGTTTGTCAAATGGCTGAGGCGGTAATGGGAGCCTTGGTTGGTGCCTCTAATTGTGTAGCACGTGGCCAGTGGGACCTTGCAGTACTTGAGCCAGTTCCCAATGCTGCAGAGCTCGTGTCCAATGCTGTGGTTTTGAGTTTGCTCTTGTAGATGAAGCTTCTCCCCAGGAACTGTCTCATGGCAAAACATTTCCATGAAAACATATGATTAGGTAGCTTTGCTTTAAAGTTGAATATCTCTTCTCCCTTGAAGTTTTTATTTAGGCTTCTCTGTCAAGATCACGTTGGAATTCTTTTGGATTGGAGACAGATAAAATTCTTCAGTTTTCATTGCCTCAGCATTGTTTCATTGCCAGACAGCTGATATTCCCTGTGTATCTATTTCCAATTATTTATACTTCCTGGTCTCTGTGGTTGGTCATGGGGGATGGAGAAGCAGGAGCCCACCACAGTGAGCTATGACAGCTCTGTGACTCCTGCAGCAGGGCTCACCAGATGTGGGACAGCAGGTGTAGAGGGAAAACACAAAGAGGAAAAGATGCAGTGGAGACAGTCACACTGAGAGGAATACCCAGGATGTGTTCTTAGTCCCCTGGTACCGCTGGGATGGGATTGCTTTAGCACCAGTGAGGAGTCACGCAGAGACGTTCTGCTGCACGTGGGTGAGATGCTAGTTCTCTGTGCCTAAGCCAGAGTTAAGGGTTTGCCTGGGATGTGAAGTGTCTGCCCTGGCACAGGAGGGCACAGGAAGGCAGGTGCCCATGGCACAGGAAGGCACAGGAAGACACAGGAAGACAGGTGCCGTCGGGCACAGGAAGGCACAGGAAGGCACAGGAATGCAGGTGCCCCTGGCACAGGAAGGCAGGTGCCATCGGGCACAGGAAGGCACAGGAAGGCACAGGAAGGCACAGGAAGGCAGGGGCCCCTGGCACAGGAAGGCACAGGAATGCAGGTGCCCCTGGCACAGGAAGGCAGGTGCCATCGGGCACAGGAAGGCAGGTGCCCCTGGCACAGGCTGGCACAGGAAGGCAGGTGCCCCTGGCACAGGAAGGCAGGTGCCCTCGGCAGCCCTGCTGGGGCTCTGGGAGCTGCGTCGTTGCTGTTTTCTCCAACGCACTTTGGAGAGCCCTGATGTAAAGCTCCCTGATAGGGCTCGTGGGAGCGGGTCTGAGTAAGGCGAGCGGGATTTGTCGCCTTGTCAGCTGTGAGTCAGTGGTGCTGCCGGGTACGTGGTGTTTCACAGGCGCTCCCGCTGCCGCTGCGATCGCACGCCGAGCCGGTGTCGCTGCGCCGTGCGTGCCGTGGGCAGCTCTGGTGTCGCCGTGGGCAGCTCTGGTGTCGCTGTGCCGTGGGCAGGTTTGCTGTGCTCGTGGCTGCTCCTGACACGTCAGCCTTGTGTCTCATCTCCGCCGGCGCCCAGCTGCAGTGACGCTGCTCTCGGGACCAGGCTCCAGCCTGCAGCTCCCGAGCAGTGACTGCTGCTTTCCTGCCTCCGAGCCCCAGCCTGGGCCGTGGCTGCCTTTGGGGACAGTCTGCTGTGTCACAGGTGTGCAGGGAGGGCTCTGCACACCAACAGTGCCCCGGTCAGGAGAGCACCAAGGCCCTGAGTGCCACAGCTGAGCCTGGGCAGGCTGACACAGACAGCTGAGCATCTGCCAGCTGCAGTGTACAGAACCAGGATAACAGCACAGGCCCCAGTCCAGCTGCAGTGTACAGAACCAGGATAACAGCACAGGCCCCAGTCCAGCTGCAGTGTACAGAACCAGGATAACGGCACAGGCCCCAGCCCAGGCTGCAGTGGTGTCTGCCAGTGCCCAGCAGTGGGATGGCACAGCAGGCAGTGTGGAAGGGTCCTTGGCATGGCCTCTGGTGGGCTGGAGATGTGCTGCAAGTGCCTCCAGGTGATGACCTGACCTCATAATGTGGGTCTGGTAACATTCAGGCCCCATATGCTGTGCTGAGGACCAGGGATGGGGATGTGTCCCTCACACATGTCCCCTCTCTGCATTCCCACTTTGGTGAGCAGTGGGGGTCCCTCCATCGGGGTCCAGTGTTCTGATGTGCCTGAAATGAGGGGTTCCCTCCCCAAGGGCTGGCATTCCTGTTGTGGTCATTATTGCCCATTCCTGCCCTGGACACATCTAACCTGTCTTATTTAAGAAGCATTCTGCAAACATGCAACTTCTGTGGATTGAAGCAATCCCCTGTCCTTCCCTGATCTAGAAGGAAAACATAATAAACACCATGGAAGAAGAGATGGTGGGTCAGGATGGATGGTTGCAGCTGCTGTTGGTGCCAGATGAGGATTATGTTGATTTCTAAGGGATCAGATTAGGACAGTGGTTTTTAATTGAGCATTGTGCCATGTGTCCGGGTGGGTCCCAGCTGAACTGCTCAGGTGAGTGCCCTGTGCAGCTCCACTGGGCACCATGGCTCCTCCTGGCTGTGCCAGGGCCTCCTGTGGTGTCACCAACAGGCACAAAGGGCTCAGCTGAAAAAGCTTCATTTCTTCTAAGAAGCATTAAGGAAGCCAATCAATGTACAGAGTGTGTGACTGCACTTAAATTCCATCTGGAAAGTTATAATAACAGTAAATAAAGAACAATAATGAGGAGTGAAATTATGTGGCCAGTAGAATGCAAGACTTGGAATGGTGGGGAGAGGCTGGACTTGCTCCTTGCCATCTGGAATTTGGGTGTAGGTGTTAATAAGATACCCAAAAGGTTGCCCAAAGGTCAGTAATGCTTCCCTGGTTTGTACTGGGGATGTGAGGGGAGGTGAAGGCTAAAGGAGGAGAGTGAAGGACGGTGGTGTTACAGCTGCCACACACAGATCAGAGGAATCACTCCAGGGGCACAGCGTGGTGTTGCTGTGATGCCAGGCACAGAAAATCTGACCCAAGCCTCTGGGGAGCAGCACATGTCTGTGGCTGTCTGGGTGTCCCTGTGCAGCAGGGACAGCATGAGCCTGCAGGTCCCACCACACCCCCAGCCCCACGCTCTGTTCCCTCCGTGCTGCTGCTGTGGCCAGCAGGGCTCTGTGCCCTCCAGGGTGGCCAGCATGTGTCCATGCCCTGTTCCATCCTTGCCCTCGGCAGGGCCAGCAGTGCAGGCTGCAGCAGCAGTGCTGGTGGTTGGGATGCTGAAGTGGGTTTTGTGCAGCAGAGGCTTGATCTGGAGCTGGCACTGTGTGCATCAGGGGCCCTGGAGCAGGATCCCTGCCTCGTGCACAGCATGCATTGCTCTGCCAAGGCCTTTGAGGTGTGCTGAATTTCATCAACATGGTTTTGGTTTAGATCTCCAGTAGCAAGCTGTGTGAGGCAGCAGAAGGGGATTTACAGGGTGAGATGAAGGGTGAGGAGGACCCGTGTCCTCCCCATGTGTGTCTGGGGAGTCAGTGGGGCTGTGTTGGCAACCCCAATGAATCAGGTGTGGATGGGGGCTGAGGGACAGCATGAGGCTGCAGTGCTTACCTGCCCACGAGGTTTGCTGCCAGGGGCACTGGGTGCCCTCTGGGGCAGCGTGGGGGTCACCCCACACCCTGCACCCCGGGGTGGGAGCAGCCTGGGAGGGAGGGGCTGCAGGGCTGGAGGGCTGAAAGGACAGGGTCTGACTGCCAGCTCCTGCTGGTGGTGGCAGCTCCACAGCCCTCAGGAGCAGTGCTGGGAGTGCTGGTGGTGTGGAGCAGAGCAGAGTGTGGCTCAGCTCCCTTTCCAGCTCAGCCCAGAGCTGACTGCTGGCATATGACACTCGTTATCTCTCCAGCTCAGAAACGCAGTGCTCAGGGCATCCTGATGGATTTGTGACACTTCCCATGGGACTCTGTGCTCATAAACCAATTAAAGGATTACATCCTTGTAATGTGGAGAGTATTCTTTGTTTATTAAGTAATGCAGGTATAATTCAATTAGTGACAGGCTGACCTGCTGGTGTCAGATGTGGATGCCAGTCAGGTTGGTCTCAAGCTCTGCCCCCCAGACTGGAGCAGCAGGAGCTGAGGGGAGCAGCTGCCCCTCCTATTGCTCCCTGTGCCTGACATGGAACCATGAGAGTTTTTTTATGGATTTTACTGACATGTTTCCTTTACAGAGTCACAGAATCCCAGAACTGTTTGGGTTGGAAAGGACCTTACAGCTCATCCCACCCCTGACACCTCCCACTGTCCCAGGGACACCTCCCACTGTCCCAGGGTGCTCCAACCCCAGTGTCCAACCTGGCCTGGGACACTGCCAGGGATCCAGGGGCAGCCGCAGCTGCTCTGGGCACTCTCATAGGGAAGAAGTTCTTCCATGGACGTGAGATGGTTTATTACTACCAGATGGTTTCAGGCTGGGCTGAGCGTTCACTGTTTGCTGTGGCTCAGAAAGTCCCGTGTCACCAAGTGGTGTCCAAAGCACAGCCTGTGCCCCCCGTGCCTCTGTGTGGGTGACTGTGGGTGGCTGCTGTCCCCTCCCTGTGCCCAGCTCAGGCTCTGCCATGTGCTGCTCCGTGTTCCTGCAGCACCGTGCTCTGGTGTGGGCCCTGCTGCAGGAGTGCTGTGCTGTGCAGGGGGGGAAGCATCTCTCCCTTTGGGGAGGTCCTCAGTGCTGACTGTCCTGTCAGAAATCCCTCTGCTCTGGGCCTTGTGACAGCCAGGGAAGGCAGAGGGCTCCCTCTGGCAAGGGGAGTTCAGGGGCTCGTGGGTGACTCACGGTGCCTTGGCACCAGAGCAAAGCACTGGCTGGGCACCTGCCTGCCGGGAAAGGCGGAGAGAAGCAGAAGTGTAAAATGCCCTGTACACCAGTAAGGCTGTGCAGGAGTGACTCTGGGGTAGGACAGGACTGATTCAGCAGATTTGGAGAATAAAATAAAGTTCACATCTCAGTAAGGGGTGGTTTGCTCCTAGGTGAGAGTTGGTGCAACTCAGCACACCACCAGTGTGGCTGGGAAGAAGTGAGTGCAAAAGGTGTTTCCAGACTGCCAGACCTTTCCAGAAAGACCACCATGTTTCAGTCATGAATAATAAATGCTGGTCAGAAGCCCACTCTGGTTTTCTGTCCAATCTCATGACAGAACTGTGCTTAGTTTGCAGCACAGATCAAGCAAAATTTTATGTGTTAAATGCAAATATAATGTGGAAAAGGAGGATCTGCACATATGTGGGCTAATAGAGGCACAAAGCAGCTCGTGTAGCCTGGCACTGCTGGAGGAACATAAGCACCTGACAGCAGAATTATCTCTGAGGACCACAGACTGACTTGTAAACTGTGGAATAAATTGCTCTTATTTTGTAGCATTTACTTGCTCAGCTGCACTTCACAGGGTTTTGCTTGTCTGGCAATTCCTATTTGTCAGGTGGAAAACCTGGACTGCTGGGGGCTGGCAGGCAGTGAGCTCTGAGCTGGGCAGAGGGTACAGCCCTGGCAGGGAACCCTTCCCTGACAAAAAAGGAACAGGTAGAGGGGCCAGGAGGGTGATCTTGGCAGTGGGCAGAGAGGCTGAGGGTGCTGCAGCGGGGAAGTTATCCTGGTTGGGCTGCCTCTCCCAGGGCAGGGCAATGGAAGCCCCAGCCCTCAGCAGAGCATTCCTGCCCTCATGGGCAGTGGCACAGGCTGCCTGAAACACGGTGCCTGCTGCCCAGCCTGGGACTCCTGGGGCTGCCTGTCTGACCCTGGGACACCTCTCAGGTGCTGCTTCTCTCAGTGAACCCTGAGCTGCTGTTTGGAGCCTTCCAGAATGACGAGATTTGGACTGCTTTTCGTGGAGGACACAAGTGAAAGCTCAGGATCTCCGTGCTCAGGCACAGCCTGGCAGCTCTGCTGACAGTGATCCTCCCTCCTGACGTGTTTCCTGTCCTGGTGCAATGCAGTGTCTGCTCACCTGTGCCCTGCTGCTGCTCCCAGGTCGTGGCACTCCAGCCCTTGGCAGGCTTTGTGCCTTGGCACACCTGAGTCATGGCTGTGGGATGCAGGTTTGGTCCTGGGGAACGTCAGCTCCTGTTGGTGCACAAATGCTGTTTCCCCGTGAATTTAATTGCAGCTGTGGCACTTGTGGGCACGCAGAAACAGCCCTCACTGCCCTGCTCCCTGCTCCTGAGGTAAAGATTACAGAATGTGAAGGAGTTCTTGGTCGTTGGAGGGGCTGGAGCTGAAGCTGATAACCCCTGAGTGAAGGGGAAAGAGACAGTGGAGGGATGTCCCCTCCTGCACATGGGGACAGAAATGGAAACAGCAACCTGCCCACATCTTCGGTGACCTAATGCTGATGCAAATCCTTGCAAGTGTTGTCTTCCTCTCTGAACAGTCTGTGGTGANATGCTCTGGGCTGGTGGGTGGTGCAGGCTCCCAGCAGATGGGGAGGAAGGAAGAGGCTTTCCTGGCCTGCAGCACACGTGCAGAGGTGCTGGGCTGCCTGCAGAGCACATGAAGCTGAGGCTGTGGGCAGGAGAAGGAGGGATGGGTGCAGTGCTGTCAGACAGTGTGCTCCTGTGCTCCTGTGTCCCTGTCCTCCTCATGCCAGGCACAGAATGAATCCTGCAGGAAACTCCTGTTTGTCAGACTGATGCCAGGATGATTTTTTTGCCTTTTCTTTTATATACCTTTTATAAAACTTTTATCTATCCTCAGTATTCTCAGCATGCACACTTGTAATTCCTTCAGTCTGATTACTTAGCACAGCCCTAGTATTCTGTTAGGCCAGGAAACCAAACATCCTAAAGGTCTCGTGGCAGGAGGCCAGAAAACCCTACACTATCTTGGGAAACCAAGGTCCTCTCTAGAACATACCCTGTAAACCAGAGGTTTGGCCCATCCAGGGGGAATTCCATGGATGGGGGAATATCACACCATTCATCCAGGCCTCCCATTGGGGCATCCTTGTTAGATGTGCTAATTTGTAAGGTTTGTAAATTGTATGTGTGATCTATCGTGTGTGCGCATTGCAACACATTCCACTTTGGCCAAGTGGTGCACCATAAGGATCCTTCATAAAATACTGAGGGAAAAGCCCCTTATCCCTTAACCATATCTGGCTGTCAGTTTTTTAAGGCCAGGGGAAGGCATCAGGAGCGTGGTGTCTCATTGCTGCTGCAGAGGTGTCAATGCCTGTGTCACACACGGGGCCCGTTTGTCACATTTTATCCCTGTGTGCCCAAGTGTTATCACAGGGCACAGAGCTGGTGGCTGCAGCCTCTGCTGTGGGTGTGGGCTGGGTTGGTGTTCCTCAGCCTTGGCTGTGGGGGCACCAGGCTGCCAAACAGGATCACTTTGCTTTGCAAAAAGTCTGTTCCAGCATAATTCCAGCTGTGCCCTGTTGGGTGCATGTGTGGAGTGCCCGTGTGTGGTGAGGAAATGTGAAAGTGGCTCTTGCACTGGGAGGGTGCCGTGAGGAGCTGGATCTCATTGGGATGGTGTGAGGGAAAGGCTGCCTGGGGGTGAGGAGATCCTGCTGCAGGAGATCCTTCTCTAGGAGACCCTGCTCTGGGAGATGTGGGGATTTGTTTGTTTTCTTCTGTGCCAGTTTAACTGACAGCACACAGCAGGGCAGCACATTCCCTAACTCACGTGGGTGCACAATGCCTGTGTCATGCTGTGTCCCTGCCCTGTGCTGTGTCCCTGCCCAGTGCTGTGGGCACTGTGTACAGCCCTGCTGGGCAGGAACCCGCTGTCCCTGTGTCACCCCTCAGTGCCAGGGCCAGCAGAGGAGCTGTCCCTGTGCCTGGTGCTGTCCCCGTCCCCTGGAGCAGGGAGCTGAAGGTGTTGTCCTCCCTCCTGTCCCTCATTTCAGAGCGGGGTTTCCTGTCCATGGGGCCTCTCTCCTGAGAGGAGGGTCTGCCTTTCTCTGAGCATTGCTCCTCACAGCTCTCCTCTGCTGGCTCTGACACAACCTCTTGGTGCCTGTGTTCCTCCCTGCAGCTCCTGGGTGCTCTTGGTGGGGTTTTGGCACCCATGGGCCTGCTGGTGATGCCTCCAGGTGCTTCCCCTGGTCACAGCCGTTCTGAGAGTGGTGGTGTCATGCCAGGATGTTTTACTTTGGCACATTTACTCTTGCCCCAAGCGTGGTCTAGTGGGAGGTGTCTCTGCCCGTGTCAGGGGATGGGACTGGGTGGTCTTCAAGGTCCCTCCCAAGTCAAACCATTCTGGGGTTCCATGGTCTTCCAAAAGCTCCCCAGGCCCTGTTCACTGGAGCTGTGTGAGGTCACTGTGCCCACAGCAGCAGTGCTGCTGGAGCTGCTGACTGCTGAAAGGGCCTGAAAACGAGTCAGTGCTGTGAGCAGGATGGGAAGGGCTGCCCAGGGCATCATTCTGCTCTGCTCTGCCCCTTGCTGGGACACTGAAGTAATTTAGTTTTCTCCAGCTCCCCCACGTCATTCTTAATTACAAAAGTGAACAAGAGGACCAGACAGCAAAAGAGATAGGCAAGGGAGAGCTTAGATAGCAAAGCTGAGAATGAAAAAAAAGTTATGGATTCCTTAAAGTAAGATTTTGTTTTTCCAGTGGAAGGCTTTCTTATTAAAAGAGATTCAATTAGCACCAGATCTTTGCAGCAGAAATTAAGTGCATGCAGAAGAATTTGTGTATCTCAAGAATCTCCAGTACAGTGGGAAGGGCATGATGCCTTTGCTTTTCTGTTGCTTTCTTTAATATAAGAAAACTTGAATTTAAAAAAGGGGGAAAAACTTTAAAAAACCAATCAGCAACAACACAACTGTTGAAATGTTGGTAGGTGGCTGTGGTACTTGTCTGGCACTGTGGTCTGCTACAATGTCCCCTCACCCTGTACCAGGACCTGCCCCCTGTCCCCTCTGCTGCACCTTTCACCTGCCCTCCATCCCTGGGGCCACTGGATTCAGATTTTAGCTGGGCTCAAGCCTCTGGGTGCTTCCTGAGCTATAGCCAAGGAGCAGCTGCTTCTGGGTCAAGAAATAAGCAGAATATTGTCAAGATAAGCTTCTCCCCTAAAAAAATGCCGTTTCTTTTGGAATACAAAGTGCTCTTCTCAAACTGTTTCCCATTGAATGGCTTTTCCTTATATTTAGGCCAAGTTTTGGCGTGGCCTGCCTGGGGTGGAGGCCTTGGTGTGTCCCTGGTGCTGAGCCAGGCACGCTGAGCCTGCAGGGACGGCTGGATGGTTCCCTTGTGCCACCAGCACTGTGGACACTGCTGGTGGTGCTCACCCCCGTCAGCTTGGGCTGTTTGGGCTCTCCAGAAATAATTTTGAAGAAAAAGATGGATTCTTGGTCAGTTCAGAGTGAAACAAAAGTTAAAAAACTCCCCGTGACATCCCCTGCCACCATCTCTGTTTGCCTCTCACTTTCTCTCATCTCCTTGTGTAAATCCAAGGGGTGTCTGAGCAGCAGGAGTGGCTGTGGGAGTGGCTGGGAATGGTGTTTGGGTCTTGCTCCCTGTGCTCGTGGCACCTGGAACCCTGCTCTGCCTTTTGAGGCTTGGAGCTGTCCCCTCTGTGCCCTGTTCCTCCTGCTCAGTCCCTTCCTGCCAGACCTGCTGGGGTCAGTGGATGGGATGTGACAGGGACACGTCACACAGACACGCTCCTGTGCCGTGGAGCTGATGAGGAGCAGTGATGCTTTTTTAAAGAGGACATTGTGTGGAGGGCAAAGTTCCTCTCTGCTTTGATTTCTGGGCATAATTTGAAGATAACTCACTTAGCTGCAGTAAAGTCATACTGATTTACTTGAGGTGAGAGTTTGAGGTTCCTTGTTTTGTTTCTACAAACGTTTCCCTACCAATGCTGCTCTGCCTCCTCTTGTGAGAGGGAAACTGTGTAATTTTCCTGATATTAATTAAGAGAGAATTATACCAAAATGTATTAAATGGGAAATAAATAAGTTTAAAACATGCCCGAACTCCAGCATGTGGCATGTGCCACAGCCCCTGGCTGCTGGCACAGCACTGACACCCCAGGCAGGGCCTCTGTGGGGAGCACTTGGCATCCACCTGGACTGCACTTGCCTTTGAAAATCGTGGTGAGCAGGGAAGGCTCACACAGGGAGAGGATGCCAGAGAGTGACTGTGCTGTGACCACCATGAAGTGTGTCTGAAGTGTGTCTGTGCTGGAGCTCCTGGAGTCCTGCTGTGCTGGCCCAGGGGCTCTCCCAGCTCTCCCACTGCAGGGGCACCTGGCCAGGGCACAGAGCCCTGTGCGTGTGTGAGTGTGGCCCCATGTGGGCTCCATCTCCTCGTGGCTGGGAGCCCTGGCTGTCAGGAGGTGCTGTGTGCTGGAAATGTGTGCCTGTGCTGTGTGCTGNTGTTCACCAGAGCTGTGTGCTGTGTTCCAGAGCTGTGTGCTGTGTTCCAGAGCTGTGTTTCAGAGCTGTGTGCTGTGTTCCAGAGCTGTGTGCCACTGCTGTTCACCAGAGCTGTGTGCTGTGTTCCAGAGCTGTGTGCTGTGTTCCAGAGCTGTGTTTCAGAGCTGTGTGCTGTGTTCCAGAGCTGTGTGCCACTGCTGTTCACCAGAGCTGTGTGCTGTGTTCCAGAGCTGTGTGCTGTGTTCCAGAGCTGTGTTTCAGAGCTGTGTGCTGTGTTCCAGAGCTGTGTGCCACTGCTGTTCACCAGAGCTGTGTGCTGTGTTCCAGAGCTGTGTGCTGTGTTCCAGAGCTGTGTTTCAGAGCTGTGTGCTGTGTTCCAGAGCTGTGTGCCACTGCTGTTCACCAGAGCTGTGTGCTGTGTTCCAGAGCTGTGTGCTGCGTGCTGTGTGCTGTGTTTCAGAGCTGTGTGCTGTGTTCCAGAGCTGTGTGCCACTGCTGTTCACCAGAGCTGTGTGCTGTGTGCTGGAACTGTGTGCTGTGTTCCAGAGCTTTGTTCCAGAGCTCTGTGCCACTGCTGTTCACCAGAGCTGTGTGCCAGAGCTGCCCCTCAGCTGCCCGGAGCTCCAGAGCTGGGCTCCTGCTCCTTGCCATGGTGGTGGCAGGCAGGGAAGCACAAGGGGTGAAGGTGCTGACTCTGCAGGCTCCATTCCAGGCCTGGCAGGGCTGGAGGAGGTCGTGTGTCAGGATGAGCTCCACATGCTGGATTCCCTTTTGTCAAAGAATGAAGGAGTTGGTTGTTCCGAGCGGGCCCAGTGCAGGTTGCTGTGCAGTCCCAGCCCGTGCTGCTTGCACCTGCTGGGACTCAGGAGCTGCCTCTTACCTTGGTTCAGAGCACAGCGCTGCTCCTGCCAGCCCTGGTGAGGTGCTTTGGGTGTGTCGATGTGGGACAAGGCTGTCAGGATCTCCCAAGGTCTCTGCCTTCTCCAGGCCACGGCTGGAGCGCAGGATGAAGGCTCCTACAGCACGACTGTAGGCGTGGGGCACGATGGGCAGAGCCTGGCGTGGGGCAGCTGCTGTGCAGCTCCTGCACAGCTGGCCCACAGCTGGACTGGTGTGAGCAGAGCAGCTGCAGGTGTGCAGCCTTGTGAGACATTGCTGTGGCCTCAGGGCAGGATCAGCCTCAGCTGTGCAGCTGGATTTGGGGTGTGGGTGGCTGTCTGTTGGCATCCCTTTCCTGACTCCTGTGGAAATCTTGCCATAACAGCACGGTTGATCAAATTTTGAAGCAGCAATTAAAATCTAGATTTCTTTGCCAAAGCCTTAAGTATGTCTCTTATCTGAAACGCTCAAACACTTTGCTGAGTGAGGAACATTAGGAGCAAGAGAGCCATTAAATTTTCTGGCACAGACAAAGGAGATAAATCCTGCAAACTGATGGGATCGCATGTGGCAGATCTGATGGTATCTGCTTCATGCACTGAGATGTAGAGGAGGAAAATGACCTTTCAGAATAATTTCTCTGGGCTAGAAGTTTTAGAAATGGCTGTCTTTTCTTTTTCCAGAAATCTGTGTAGAGTAGTTTTGATCTTGTCCAGCTGAAGGGAAACCTGTTTTATTTGCTTATATTACTTTTCCTGTCCTACAAGGTGTTTGACCCGTCTTTTGGAAGCAGAGGAAAGGACACAGTGCCACCCTGTCAGCCCTTGCCTGAGCAGTTCACACCATCTCTGGTCATCATGTTCACAAACTTTCCAGCATTGTCATTCTGATGTAGGTGAGGTCACAAACAGTCATGGTTCAGCTGCTCCTGGTGTCAGTGATGCTGTCCTCCCCTAATCCGTGGTCTGCAGGTTCAGGAGCTGTGGTTCGTTGTTGGGAATGGCCCCGCTCAGCTCTGAGCTGTGCTTTCCAGCCAAGGCTTCCACCCTAACAACCAGCAAACATCAGTGTGGGCACTACCCCGGGGGCCCTGACAGCAGGGCTTGCTAATGTGAGGTGACAGGGGATGGAGAAGTGGCTAATTAACAGATGAAATAATGAGGCACTTGCTTGGTGGCAACTTGTCTAAAGCTGTGGGTCCAAAGCAGCTGCTGAGGAGCCAGTGGTGCTGGGCTGGGCTGCTGGGCTGAGGGGCTGGAGGGGCTGGAGTTCCTGCTGCAGTTTCTGCCCATCTCACCACCCTCTCACCACCCACATTTCTGCCAGACCACGGAATTACAGAACCATCAGGGCTGCAGGAGCTTTCCAAGAGCCTCAAGTCCCAGCTGTGCCCCATCCCCACCCTGTCCCAGAGCACTGAGTGCCATGTCTAGCCCTTCCTTGGACACCTCCAGGCATGGGGACTCCAAACCTCCCTGGGCTGCCCGTTCCAGTGACTGACAGCCCTTTCCATGAAGAAATTCTGCCTATGTCCAAGGGGTTTAATTCTTTGCTCCACTGTCCAAGCATGTGTCTGCACACTGAGGGTCTTTTTTGTGCCTAAATACCTGTCTTCTGAGATTGGTTTTGGAATTTTGGATTGGAAGTTTTCTAATTAAAACGTTCAATATCCTTGGGTCAGGTACCAGTTGCAGGAGAAGGACTACATTTGAGGTACAAACATAAGCCTGTTGCAGGGCTGGACCTCACAAGGGAAAGCAGGAAATACATTGTGGTGATACAGGAGTTTTCTGTGATTGTTTCAGTTTGCCATTTGCAAAGGAGTAGCAAAATGCAAACTCATGGCAGCTGTTTTCCACTGCTACAGGAGCTAAGAAAAAGGTTAAAAAGGGACAGTTTAAGTAAGGCAGTTTAAAAGTGGCAGAGCTGGATAACTGGTACCCAGGAGTATTAAAATAATTGGCCAAGGAGCTCCCTAAGACAGTAATGGTTTATTTTTAACAAATCCTGAAATGCTGAAGATGAACCAGAGGCATGGGAAAAGGCTAATGAAAATTGATAGAAAAATTAAATACGATTTGGTCTAGGGGGAATTGTGCCATCTGCTCCTCCCAGGCTGGATCCCTCTCCCACTGGCTCTGCTCTCCTCCCACTCGCATTGTTTCCACCACAGGCTCTTCCTGCAGGCCTGGACAGAGAAGGCAGTGAGGTCTCCTGTCCTTCCTGCTCTCTTGGATGTGTTGCTGGGACAGCATGGCCATGCTCAGCCTCTCTCTCCCCCTGTCCTGGCACATTTGGTGGCTGGGCAGTGGTTTGGCTGATGCCATCAGAGGCTGTGTGACAGATGCTGATGCTGGACACTGGTTCCCAGGCACTCCAAACCCACGGCCTGTGCCACCTGCACCAGCCTCTGGTGTCCCAGCCCGGGAGGTGGCAGCTGGCACATCCCCGTGGGATGTGACCATGTGATGGTGGTGTGGTGACAGTGCTGACCCAGCCAATGACCAGTCCCAGCCCCTGAGCACGGGGGCACCAGAGGCCAGGTCAGTGTTCTGATCTTCACTCAGCAGCCCTCATTCCAGAGCCAGGCTGTGCATTGCACAGGCATTGAGGTTCTCCTGGCTCCATCCCGCCCAGCACAGCTTTCCCTTGTACCCAGCAGCCTCCCATCATCTCCAGAGCAGATCCTGGAGCCCTTGGCAGAATTACTGTGTTTCCCCTCAGCAGTTACAGAGAGAGCCCAGGTGAGCTGATAGCACAGGCTGGTGTGCAATTTCCTGATTGTGTGACAGAGATCAGCCAGGGGACTTTCTGCTGGGTGTTACCTTGTGCTCTGCAAAGGTGCTTTTCCCTCTGTCTGAGAGGGTCAGCTCCCTGAGCATGGGACCCAGCAGAGATGCAGTGAGCTGTGTTGTGCCTCTCCCGAGGGGGCTGCTGGGGGGCTGTGGGTCATCCCAGCCTGTGAGGCAGAGCTGGTGCACAGTGCTGTGCTGAGGATCCCCACAGACCCACCCAAACCCCCCTGTGGCTGACCATCCTTGTGCCCAGACATCCCTGCATGCAGGCACCCCCGTGCTGAGGGTCCCTGTGTCTGAGCACAGCCGTGTGTCTGAGCCTGTCCTGTCCTTGGCCACAACCCCTGGGGCAGTGCCTGAGGTTCACTGCCTCCTCCTCTCACCCCTGTCCTCCCCCGACTCCACTGCTGGTCCCAGTTTGCTGTCTGTCCTGCTGCCACAGCTCTGTAGCATTTCCTGCAGCTTATCATTACTTTCTTCTGTTCTTATTCCCTATATCAGGAAACCATAAATATGTATTTTAGAGCCGTCAGTTTTTTCGAGCGTGTGGAGCGCTGCCTCCTGAAAAATCCCAGCAGCAGATTTTGAGCCAAAGGGAAGATTGCAAAAATAGTTTCTCCCTTATGGCACATTGAAAGTTTCCCTTTTAGGCGAAATTGTCCAACCCTGACAGATGTATCTGAAGTTTTAAAAAATATGAGTCCCAGTATTTCACTTAAACTGTCACTCTTGGTAAAGGAAAATATTCCTTTTGGTATGGCCATTGATTTCCTTTGGATCTAAACAGGGGCTAAGGCCTGTGGGGTTCCTGCTGCAGCTGTGTGGTCAGTGAGCTCCGTGTCTGTGCTGAGCAGCTGCTGCAGGCTGGCTCTGTGCTCAGACCCTGCCCTGGGCTCCTGTGAGCTGGAGGCAGTGCCCAGAGCCCTGTCCCCTGGGCAGCCCTGGGCACCAGCTGCCTGTGCTGGGGCCTGAGCCCCTTCAGCATGGACAGGAGAACGAGCAGGGAGAGAGGGAGGGAGGTCTGCCTTTTTCTGGGGAGTGTGTGACCCCCAGTTCTTTCACAGCCTTCAGCTGAGAGGAGGCAGCTCCCTCTCTCTGCCCCACCCTGTGTCCCCAGGGTCCCTCTGAGCAGGGTGCTGGGACAGGGCACATGCTGCTCCTCCTGCCTTGCCTGCACTGCCAGCACATGGGAGCCAGGCTGGGGCCAGGGGCTGGCCTGGCACTGCCCTGGCCCTGCCCTGGCCTGACCCTGCCCTGCCCTGGCCCTGCCCTGCCCTGCCCCTCCTCTTGGTGCTGTTGGTGCTGGACACAAGCTGCGTGTGGTAATGGAAGGGCCTGGAATTTACTCCGGGCTGGGTGAGAGCCTCTGCCAGGGGCTCAGCTGCTGGGGCAGTGTCACCTCACGTCACACCTTAGGGAGCTCCCTCCTGGAGGCATCTGGTGCTCTGGCGGTGGGACACTGGAGACACATGGTGCTCTGGCTCTGGGACACTGGGGGCAC
>VXBB01003031.1:712417-738823 GCA_013399915.1 Illadopsis cleaveri | reverse complement strand
GCTCCCCGCGCGTCCCTCCGGGGACGGGAGCGGCTCCTCTTAAGAACCGGGCTAAAAGCGCCTTCTCGCTTTGCAGATGGAGGTGAGCGTCCTGGCGCTGCGGGACCTGGCGAGCGCCCGGCCAGGGCGGCGGGGCCGTGTCGAGGTGGCCCAGAAGGTGAGCGGGAGGGTCGGCGAGGGGTCCGGTCCGGTCCGGCGCCGCGCGTTCCCTGCACGCGCTGTCCGGAGCCCCGGGCCAGTGCGGGGAGCAGAGGAAGAGGGAGGGAGGGCGGCGAGAGCAGTGGGCGCCACGGAGCCCCAGCCCCGCGAGTGCAGGGCCGCCACCCGGGGGGCTTGGAGGGGGGTCGGGCTCTGGATCGTGCTTCTGTGGCTCCTGTGGGCAGCGTTTGAGGTGCTGCCCATCGGACCTGCTCTGCCCTGTTGGTGTGTACAGTAGCATCTTGCCTGTGAGCACTTGGGGCACTGGGATGTCCAGCGGTACCCTTAAGATATAGAAGTAAACCAGTGTAAGAAGCCTGAGTCATGCCACCCTTGTCAAGTGAAGTGATTGCACTCTGGTACTACACACCGGGAAACACCATTTAGCTTTCACCTGAGTAAAACTCAGTGATCTCAATATCCCAATGGCTACCATGTGGTAAGGTGGAGAGGGCTCCTGTAGAGACTCATGGTTCTAAAGGTAAGAACCACCAGACCTAACCTGGCATGGGAATAGTATAGTTCTGTTATTTAGCAGTAGTTTCAGCACACTGATGGACACGTCCATCCACTAGGCTTGCCTTCTAGTCTGTATTCACGAAATGGTGTTCTTTGGTCAAAAGGCTAAAGTAGGGCCACTCAGCAAGGAACAAGCTCATTGTTTCCCTACTGCCTCACCAGCCAGGAGACAGTATATGTAGCCGTGAGCATAACCTTGCTCTGTAATATCTCCTGAACTAGATGCAATTCATGACCTGTTGTCCATGCTCAATCTGAGTCCTCCAAAATTCACACAATTCTTGTCAGGTTCTGTCCCTATTATATCAGAGATTTGTTTCAATTACTGCTTACGTACTAAGGTTGTCAAGCTGGCCTTTCCTGTCCTCTATCTCTTACTTCTACCAACTGACCTTGCAGTTTTGTGCAATACATGTAGGACTTCACAGAGTGTTGCAGCTAAAGAAAAAAAAGCGGGGAGAGAGGGTAAAAGTTTCTTAGTTTAGTAGGTAATTATGATCGTAGAAAATAAAGATCTGATAGTAGGAAATAGACATCTGAAAGGGCACAGTCATGTGTTTTTCATGTAGAGCCACTGCTTTTTTCATTGTGGTATTTACACAAACATGAAGATTTGAGGTACTGAAACAGCAGGTTGCTTCAGCTGCCCTCACTGCAGTTCCATTACCATCAGCCGTAATGAACAGAAACTTTAGGGGAAGATAAACTTTCTGCATTACTTAAGGGTTGATTTGATGCCAAACGTGAAATTGCAAGAAAATATTGAGTGCCGACACTATATAATGTATATTCCAAGAAGTACCATAACCTCTAAATTGACCCCTATTTATAATTGTGTAGTAAGTTACAACTGGCTGACTGTTAGCTGTAAAAAAAAGAGATGTATTTATTATATCCTTTTAGGTAATTCGTAGGTGAATGTATGCAGAAATGTTCTTCATCAGTGCTCAGAGCACAATGCTTTTGATGTGCCAGATTTGTTTTCAGTCTGAATGCTACAAAACTGCTCCCAGTAAAAGCCAGTTTCTGTTGTTACTAGAACCTCTTTCTGCTTTCTAGCTAGACTGTGCATGTTAGGATGACCTTTGGAATCACCTATTTAAATCTATTTCAGCTACAGAATAGTTTAATCACTCCAAGTAAAAGGCAAAACTTAAGAAAGTTCTTGCGGTAATCCAGTATAAATTAAAATGTTGTTTCAGACTTTTATTCAGTTTCTGAATTGGATTTCTTGCAGCACAAAATAAAATACATTATATTGAGGATATCAATAATACTTCCTTCAGTTGGTCTCTTGAAGTGGATTCATCTGTAGTGATAATTCTTGCAGTAAGAGGAAGGGATCCATAGATAAAATATGAAAAAAGTTTGAGGGCAGCTAGGGACTGGAAGGAGATGAGCTTCATTCAGGAAATGATAAAAATTAACTGATGAATTAGACTTTTCTTCCTACCAGCTGTAGTCAAGGAACAGTTATGGAGATTTTCTTGGTTGCTTTGAGCAGCAGACAGTGCAGATGCAAAACTTGCCTTGCTTGCACATGAGGTTACATCCCCTTTAGTTTGACATTTTGTGAGTTTGAGCAGCATCCCCAGCATGGCTTTTAACCTGGGACCTTTCAAACAGAACTCTGCTTTCTTGCTAAGTTTAACATGGCCAATGCATGATGTCAGTTTCCCTGGGATTTGGTGATTTATGTTTGTGGGCAATGCTTTCTTGTAATAAGTCAGAGTTTAAAAGCCTGACAGGCCACAGGTTGGACTGGTTGACTTCAGGTTCTGTATTTCAAGGCAGTGTCTCAAATACACATCCTCCAGTACAGCAGCATGTAGAATATTTTAACATTCCCAACAAAGACAGAAGAACTGTGCTAAATATAGCTATGAGTGCCAAGGCACAGGTCAGTAAAATTAACTTCATAAGAATCATGAAATTGATTGATGGAATGTTTTTTCCTCTTGTGTCTAAAGAACTTTGTTTTTAATAGGAAAACATATTTGAGCAATCCAGGATGGCCCCAAAGACTCCCATTAAGAATGAACCAATTGATTTATCGAAGCAAAAAGGCTGCACACCGGAAAGAAATCCCATTACACCTGTTAAGATCATTGACAGACCTCAGCCTGATCCCTGGACTCCTACTGCTAACCTGAAGATTCTTGTTAGTGCTGCTAGCCCTGACATGAGGGACAGGGAAAAGAAGAAAGAGCTCTTCAGACCCATAGAAAATAGTGAGCAGAGTGACACACCTGATTCATTACAGGTGAGACTCAGAACACGATTACCTTATATTCAGTTAGGATTCTGACCTTCCTTAAGTTGCTCTTCAGTTTTCTTCCATCTGGTTCTTTGCTCCCTATGGAAAGGTGCAGAATCGTAAGACATTCCCAACTACAGCTGCCTACACAGCACTGGCTGAGCAGTAGGACTTCAAGACATGAAAGTCTTAATAGTAATTGACCTGAGATCCCCTCAAGAGCCTGAATATTACTTAAAAGGAAAGTGAAGGATGTAGAGCATAAATGTGTTTTTCCCCAACTGAGATACTTTTGAACCACATTAGAAAGAAAACTGCCAGATCTCTTTTAAACAAGCATGATTTTCAAAAATAAATTTGACAGTGAGAGAACATACTTTCCAGATCTTATACCTCATCTGCAATTGTCCTGCAAAGTGGTCCACCAAAACCTTTTCTTTCCACTTTTCACTCCAGCCCCCAAAGTAGTGGTCAGCAAGCAAGGTTATACATTAAGATTTCTACTTCACAAGACTCAGGGGTTGATCCCTGTCCTCACTTTAGGAAGTCTGCCCCTAGAGAGAATGACATCAGGGTGTAGTAAGCATCATTACAGTTTTCTTCCTTCATTTTTTTTTTTTTTTTTTTTTTTGTTCCAACCGCTGCTTTTCCTCTTCTGGTTTATTTCTTGGAGGATATCCTTCCCTGGTGATTTCAGCAACAGGAAAATAGTTCTGGGTCCTCCTACTGAGAAGCATCATTTCATAGGTACAGATCACTCTAGAAGTGTAGCTTTTACAGCAACTGCAGTAGCAACAGTAGTGTAGAAAATTCTGCAGTTTTCATAGTCATAGCAAAACAGTTCACTGAGATCATTCCTAACATAGTGTCCAGTAGGTAAAAAGTAGCTAATGTTTAAGGTTAGTTCATTACCACTCCAAGCCTGCTAAGATCACACAGCATTTTTGGGGTGGCTACTATAAAGAGTTCAAGTATTTTCTAGCTAATAAAACTTACATTTAATAATTTTCTCCACTTAGAAAGGTAACATACAAAAGAAGTAGAAGTTTTAGAGTAAGAGTACTGCTGTTTCCATACCATATGAAACTCAATTCTATCAGAGCTCCAGTCTGTCAGAAGTTAGTTACAACTAATTAAGATCCCATAAACAAGGAAACATGGGTTTCAACAGTTGCCACTACCTTCAGCTTTCCTTTGCCAGAGGCCAAGACTTCTTTTCCTTTTTATAAGACAGAAGAAAACCCCAGAGTTACCAGTCCAAAATAATCCTCCATCATTCTTGTTTTGTGATGAACCCCTTCCGACATTCTTGCTGCCATGGTTTTGCTGATTTCTATTCTTTTCCCACTGCAGGGTCAGAAAGACCACATTCAGGCCATCCTACAGAATTACTTAAGCTAACATCTTCACTGAGTTTAAGGTTCAAAGACTGAGTAGCACTTTTTATAGTTTCTGAGCAAAGTGCCCCCACCCCTTCCCCAATCACCAGTTTCTTAAAGTGATAGAGCCGCTGTGAAAATCAGCGAAAAGAGGTTTTGCAGGAACTTCTTGATGACTTCTGCATCTCCTGGTTTTTTAGATCCAGAAATGTTTGAAAGTATATTCTTCCTTCTTTCCAAAAGAAATACTCTTTCCAAGTGTAATCTTATCATCTGCTAGGTTTGGGTGTTGGTCTTACTGGTTTCTTTCCTTATGCATGACCACTACTATTTCATGATTGCACAGATAAGAATTTTTCTGTAGGTATCTTGTGTGATGAAATAAGAAGAGCTTGCAATTGTGTTGTCCAAGTGCTCTGTGCTTTCAAGGAGTCCATGTTTTTAATTAGAAAATCTGATCTTAAATATTGGTAACATCTAAAATATGCCTCACTTGACTATGTCTTGCTTTTAAAAGCTCTGCACTAAAGGGTTAACATTTATTTTTTGACAGTATGATATAGTAGATGACAGCACGGTTGATGAATTTGAAAAGCAGAGACCCAGCAGAAAGCAGAAAAGCTTAGGACTCTTGTGCCAAAAGTTTCTAGCTCGCTATCCAAATTATCCATTGTCAACAGAGAAAACTACCATTTCTTTGGATGAAGTGGCTTCAATTCTTGGTATGTATACCTGCAAAACTGGGGTAACTGATCACCTGGGGTAACCTAAGAGGTGGGCCTTCCAAAGATCATATTCTAACAGACTACATTCAAGATCTGCCTTCCCCAGAGTCTGGATACTCTTCTAATCATACTAATCAAGAGTTGGAAATGCCTAATATTCTTCAGTGTCTTTGTTGTTTGGTAGCACTACCATTTTGAAATCTGCTTGTTGACTTTCTGCACTTTTTACCAGACAAATCTTGCTTCCAGCTGTTTACCAACTCTGTTGCTTTCTTAAATATTCAATTTGTTGAACACTGAAGGAGTTAGGATTTACAAACCCTCTGAAGGAGGACTTATAGACAACAAATTCTGTCAAAATGAAACATTTGGGGGAATGATTGCAAACTGGTATGTGTAGGAGATCAGTTTTCTTTGCTCCCTGACTTCTGAACATGTTGGACATCATATCTACCGAGATCTCATGATTCATCAAGGTCACCTTAGCTTTAAATATCACCTTGTGATGGAAAGGTACTGGGAGAACTGCAAGAGTACCATGAGAAAATGTCTTGTATTGAGGTGGTGAGAAGGTTTTGAGTAGCCCATTTGCTTGTTCTGCTCTTAAGTTTGGTTTTAGTTAAAAAATTTCTGAAGTATCTGCAAGAAGTAATAAAACTTAGGAGAGAGAACTTAGCCAGGACACATTAATAACAAATATCTGAGTCCTTGGAGAGGTTGTTTCTTAGCTGGGAAGGGCTTTACAAAATTGGACTGAAACTAAATAAATCCTGTATTTACATTTAAAACTCAGGTATTAACAGAAAAGATGTTGCAAAAATGAAATTTGTCTGTTTTGGGAGGAAAAGGAACAGAAGAATGATGTCTTCTGTGACTCTGTTAAGACAGGCCTTGAAATACCCATTTATTTGCCATGGTAGAGTGAATTGGAAATAGGATAGACTACAGATTAGGTAAATAGATAAATTACTTTTAAAATTAATTTTTCTTATGGATTCTGCAGTTACTCTTTTATGTGTTTGCATGAGATGCTCATGCTCCAACCTTGTACAGCTGAACACGAATAGTGCTTTACTCTGTGTTGGGAGTGGCATTACCTTGCTTTCCTGAATGACAGAAACTTTCTTCTAAACTTACTGTTGCAAATTTTAGCTCCTGGGAAGGGGAAGGTTTCCGTTGTCCTTCTCCCTTTGGTTTTCCCTTGGTTGCTTGTATCCACTTGCTTCAGTGACCACAAAATTACCCCTGCTGATGTTGCTGCTCTCCATGTAACAAATGGTGTCTGTGATACAGCTTTTGCTACAAATGTATATTGCTTTGTTCACGGAATACCTGTGGAAGGCCACAAAGGGGGCTGTACTGCTGATGCCTGACAGATACCAGGATAAGTGTGGCACTCTGGTTTTTCTGAATTATGTTTTGCTCCAAATTCTTCACACACTTGGAAATGCTCATGAATTTTTTCACCCAATATGTGTTTGAGGTTGATAAGTATTACCCCTATTCTTCAGATAGGTAAAAAGGTACATTACGGCCTTGCCTCCCACAGGGAAGTTTTCAAAACCTTTCACCCTAACTAGCACTTGTTCTGCTCAGCTGAGGTTAACTGTTAGAAGATTTTTGGTGCAGATGCTGCCACCAGTCTATAGTACATTGTGTTACATATAACAGCCATGCTTCAAACAGCACTGGACACAAGCACTTAGGACGGTGAATATTGCCACCAGCCTGTTCATAGTCAGTCCTCAACCTTGCTCACATCAGTCAGGCTGAACTCAATTTGGACATATTTCATAAATTTCCCATAGGTGTAGACCCAGCCAGCCTGATGATTCGTTTCTGTTGTGTTTGGGAACAGTAGGACCCATTCTACACCACTCTGCACCTTGTGAAGCTTTTGATGCCTGTTTACTTGGTACTTGCTTAGCAGTTGTGTCACTGTAAGTGCAAGTGGTGGACTGCACTGCCCCTGGTTCCTGTATGAGGAGCTTTCATTTCTATGCTGTGGCAGACTCTTTTCTGCCCTCTGTTACACACAGCCTTGTGTACAGGTACGTGTCTGAGTGTTGAAGTCTCTGTAAAGAAGGGCCACAGTGCTCTGAAAACCCTGAGGTAGTTTGGGTAGGTCTGAGTGAATGGGACTGGCAGACTGCAATCAGTTCTAAAGACAGTGTAGGTGCATTAAGCTGAAGCCATGGCTGGAAGTTAAGAAAATGGACAAAGAGCAGCATACCGTGACGCTGGCCACGCATAAGTCAGATTTTCAGTATGCAAATATAGATGTATCTACTAGAATGTGCCCACATGAACACTGAAAAGGTCTATTAGAGAACAACCTGTTCTCTCTTTGCTTCTGCTGAACTTAAATGAGCATCTATGTCTTTTTTTATCTGTTTTCCCCCACTTCCCAACCAGGAGTTGAGCGAAGACGAATTTATGATATTGTGAATGTCCTGGAGTCATTGCACTTGGTCAGCCGTGTGGCCAAGAACCAATACTGCTGGCATGGCAGACACAACCTCAGCCAAACTCTGAAAATGCTTCAGGAGGCAGGAGAGCTGCAGTATGGAGAGTTAATGACCTCACAGCACAAGGAGCAGGACTTAGAGTACAAATTTGAAAAACGGAAAAAGGAAGCTATTCCAGATTCTCAAGACAGACCATTACTGGACTTTTCAGAACTGGATTGCAGCTCTGGTAAGATGATTACTAAATGTGTGATGATACACAGATTCACATCTCTTTCTCCAGTTTACTATGTTATTTTTTCCCTTGCTTTGCCTTTAATTTAAATAATAAAAAGTTATCCTTTGCAAAAAGGTGCTGAATTCACCATGGAAGGTACAGAATTCTTCCTTCTATTTTGTCCCTAACATAGGTCTCAAGACGGATTTTTCTCTCTCCTGCAGACTGGCAGGAAGTTCTGCTGGACAATCCAGTTCTTTCCCCACCTGAATCTGACAGTAAATTCTTTATCCTGACAGAAAGCACCATCTTCATTTGTCCAGTCTTTGCATGCTGCCCATATAACACATAATGGTTTTAAGTTATGAAGTCCATTAGAGTAACAAAATTATAGTGGCACAAAACTGTGTAACATAACATAGAATCGGTTTTGGAATTTCTAAAAGCTATTTCTGCAAGTTTGAATTTTTATTGCCATTTGAAGAGAGACTCCTGTCTGCATTAATCTGTTATTTGCTGCCTTTCAATAAATTTCTGCCTTTTGGCAAGGAAATACATTACTTATTTTGTGTGTGAGAAACCTTCTTGCTCGTTTTCTGGCTGTGATGGATGACATATGCTAAGAGGCTTGGGTATTATTTGTAACACAGCATCTGCAAACAGCAGAAAGGACAAGTCATTGAGGATTATGAGCCAAAAGTTTGTCATGCTGTTCCTTGTCTCCAAGACCAAGATAGTCACTCTGGACATTGCAGCAAAGATACTGATAGAAGAAACCCAGGATACAGTGGACCACAGCAAATTTAAAAGTAAGATGGCAAATCAATCGGTCAGTGAGTAAAGAAAATGGAGCATGTTTGGACTGACACCAAATAGACACCAGTATGTAATAACAAAAGCAATTTGTGCATCCTTTCCTGGAATATGTTCTGGGGTTTTTTTCATTGCAAATGCATATTTGTGAAAACAGAGCTTGGTGTGGGGAAGAATCACTTTGACAATTATCTCCCAAGTTCAGCTTCAGAATAAAGAAAAAAAAATGTTGTTCTTGTTGTTGATTTTCTTCTCATACTTACACCCTGTTTCCTGTACTGCTCTAAATGATTCTTCAGAACTGAAACAGGCTGTTTAATTTAATGGAATTAATTTTCTCTCTGCAGAAATACATTCCTTCTCCTTTTTACCCCAGAACTCTTCTACAGCTGAATGGCAGAGTTTGCTTTCAGTTAATGAGGATTAAAAACTCAAATTCAACTTCAATCCCTTGGATATCATGGGAAAACTTAGCATCAGTAAATAAATCTTGTGAGATAAAGACTCTCAAGTCTTTAAAGTACTTTTAAAATAAAGCACTTACACTTCAGTCTTGAAATACTGCCCCAAATATAAAAAGAAATGTGAAGAGTTTAGCTGGAAAATATGTGGGTAACATAACTCAAAGATGTTATTTACTAGAGTCACAGAGATTTTTCTGAGTGTGTTACATTTCTAAAAATGTGTCCTCTTGTGATCAGCTGTGCACTGTTGTACCTCTTGCCCTCAACTTCTCTTTACCCATGTGGAGGTAATTGCCTTTTCTGGGCAAGTTGATGATGCAGTCACTTCCTAACCTATTTCCATCAAAATGAGGAAGGTGAATTTAAACCTGAGCAGCTAAGCTATAAAGTAGCAGTGAGAATCAGGGGGGAGCTGGCATGGCAGGCTTCATAGGAGGTGGCCTAAGTCCATGCCAATTTGATTTTGCCCACCTCATCTATATAAGCTGTGGTGATAGTCTGGAATGAAATTAGCACATAAATGTGTCTTGTATGCATTGTAAACCTGACTCTTATCTACTCCTGCCCTTATTTGTTAGCAAAGGTACGAAGGCTGTATGACATTGCCAACGTTCTCACCAGCCTAGGCTTGATCAAGAAAGTCCACGTCACAGAGGAACGAGGACGCAAACCCGCCTTCAAGTGGATTGGGCCTGTGGAATTCCCTGAAAAGACTGGTAACTTGTGCAGCTTGCATTTATATTCTTTTTGCTTTGACAGTCCCTTCCCAAGTGGGAAAAGGTTGCTTTCTGCGTGTAAAGAACTGCTGCCAGCTCAACATTTGCCCCTGTTAGACTTTGTGCCCAATATCTGGATCTGTGGAGGGATGTTGAAGGATACTGTGTCTTGTATGTACTTTTACACTGACTTAGATGACTGTATTCATACCTGTATGAATTGTAGAGCAACAGCAGATAGCACTCACATCTTCAAATCTGGGCCCACAACTGTTCTGGGTTGCAAAATTTTGGTAATTCTGTAATAATTATACAGTGAATTCTTTTCTTTGTAAGGGGATGTACAGAGCATGTAGAGCATGTAGGGGATGTACAGGGGATGTAGAGCAGGGCTGTTTCTTGCAGATGGCCCCTTTTACAAAAGCTTTGTCTGCAAAGAACAAGGTGGTGGGACAGAGCATCTCTGTAAGCTGATGTTCCTTGGCTAGAAGCCAGAGGCCCTTTGGCTTTGATATTTGCATCAGGACAGTGCCAGGAGCAAGTAAAAGTGGAGGATAATGTAAACACTATCTTAGTACCCTTTCTCCTCCTGCCTAGCACACTAGAATGTAGCTGCTGCAGCTGCTATGGAATGGATAGGAAGGAAGCCCTTACCTTGTCTACTGGTGCTTACTGAGTTCTAGGTTTGTTTCAGTGTTGTGTGGTTTGAGATAATATAGAGGTTGCCTCTGCCCTTAACGCCAAGTTTGGCAATATGGCAGAAGCCTAAATGATGAACTGTGTTACCTGAAGGACGGTTGTACAATATTGTGTCCCTACAGATGAGCTGAGAGGGCATAGCCCAACACCAGATCCTCTGCCAGGGACACAGAGAGGAGCCTGTGTCCAGTATGAGACCAGTGCTACTGGAAAGCAAAGGTTTACACGTCACGCTTCATTTAACAGTGCACAGCCTTGTGAAGCAACCAGAAGGAAGGTCAGTTCTGAGCCTAACAGCCCACATCAAGAGAAGCAAGGTAACTACTAATTAAGCATGTTCTTTTCTATCCCACTGGACCTGCCCAAATGAGGGCATGCTCCAATTTAAGGCACCTGATTGGGTGAATCAGCATAATTAAATATGTGAATTACTCTTGGGAGGTACCTGTATTTCTACTGTCCATGTGATAATGAAACTTCTGGTTTAGAACCTCCAGTCAAATGCCTAAAGTTACATGAGGTGAATCTGGGCCATGCTGCAATTGGATCTGCAGTTTATTTTCTGCTGTTTCTCCTGTGAAAACTTGATTAAGAAAAAATCTTTAGCCACAAAATGCTTGCTTTATTTTATGATTTCTAATATAGTGAAATTTACTGTAATAATCTAATGGATAGTTGTTAAAAAAGATAAAGTAATTACAGGGCTTTTCACAGTTCCGTCTTATAGGAAATGATGATGTTGAACATGTCTCCAGTGGGACTTGAGAGCTCTGAGTGTCTTGCAGGTTCTATCTCTAGGTGATTAGTGGATGTTATAAAAATGTGTCAGGACTGAAAAATTATAGCAATTATTTTATCTGGCCAGTATCAAAATATGTTTGGTAAACCTATGTGTGATTAATTGAATGCCTCTGTTCTTTCAGCCTCTGTTGTGAATTCAGATGAAAATTGTTCGAAAATGATAAATCTAGCAGCTGTCTGCAGGCAGAAAATAGAGGAAGACACTGGGTAGGTTGGTCTTAACTCTTGTCCAGTTGAAGCTTTGTGCTTGTCATGCTTAGTTTAAGAATAGATTCCATTGGTGAGACTGAGAAAAAAAAATTGTTATAAAATCTTGTTATTACAATTTTAATACTGATAGATGTCAGCATGACTTTCTTTTTTACGGTCATTTTACACCCGCCTGTACTTGTACCAGTGTTGGTGTTTTGCTTCAGTAGTTCTTTTTCAGTATATGTGTTTATATAGGTCATTCCTTCATCCTTTGACCTACTGTCTGGATAGGCTGAGCAAATTATGATTCCATGGAGGGGCATCTCTGTCTCTCATCTGGCTTCTCTACACCTATTCCAATTTGAATTCATTTGTGAATCATTGACTAGTCAAGTACAGCAAAAAGCATTATTGGTCCACCAAAAACCTGAGAACTCTGCTTCTGTGTAATTAGAAACTATAAAAAGAGACCCTTCTTCTAAACTTAAAATTGTATAAAAATTGTTGTTTGGGAGTGGAATTTTTCCACATTTATGTCCAAACATGCATCTCTTTGCTTGTAAGGATAAAATAGAGATTTAATTTTGGAATAAATGTTTTTCCTCTTTTCATTACTGGTTTTTTTTGGTTTTGTTTTTTTTAGGAATAAAGCTGGTGACACTGAAATGATACTAAATTCAACAAAGAGCTCCAACATAACCTTACCTTTGTCCCTTCTTCCGGTTCCTGGAGACTCTGATTTTTGTGTTAACCCTTTGCCTCAGGAAGTTTTCCCCATGGCTCAGACAGATGTGCCAAGCTTCTCACTACCAGTTGGCATCAGCAGCCAGGCTTCACACCCTTCCACACCAGCAGCCTCCAAAACAGAAAATGGAAAACCTACCCTGGTCCCCAACCAACCGTTCCTGTGCTTCCCGTCTTCATCCCTTTTTATGTTGTGTGGTGGTCTTCAGGAAAATAACTTGAGTGAGCTCCTGCCCACTGCAGGAGACCTGGGGAACAGGAGTGCAGAAGCTCAGGCTGCTGTACCTCCCACTGCCTGCCAAAAACGCAGCTCCCACAAGTGCTCCTCGCCCTCTGCACCTGTAGATGATGAAGAGCCAGCGGCTAAAAGGCAGACATTGGAGCACAGTTTTCTGCCCCTCTCGCTTGTAGTACCCAAGGTAAAGTGAATTTCATTATCACTTACACTTTCCCATAGTAAGGAAAGACTTCTGCCTAAGACAGTGTTTTCAGAAGGATAAATTCAGTACACTGCTCTTGAGAGATAAAAATGCTGCCTCCCACATGTTAATAAACTTGCAAGTGGGCTGTGTCAGGAAGTATAAGCATTAACTGGGAGATGTTTTCACACTACCAGGGGAAAATGGACTTGGATTGCTTTGCATAGTGATGTGGTGCTCAGCTGTTCTTTGGAATTAGCATCCTGATCGTTTTCTTCAGCAAAACAATGGGTCAGAGGGGAAGAAATCAATGTAATTATTGTTTCTCATCTTCCCCTTTAGTTTGGGCTTTCCCAGACAGCAGCAGCATTACTTATTGCACTGAGCTATAGCAAATGTGATTTGTTCTTTCCCCCTACTCTCCAGCCTGAGTCTCTCTCTCTGAGGTCCTGCGTTGCCCACAGCAGGCTGGTGAGAGAAAGATGATGATGAAGGTGATGCATAGTTATCTCAGAATTCACTTAAGTACTGAAAGGAGGGGTCAGGCTCGAGACCATGTCATATAAGCCATTTGAATATTGAATATAAACCATTCGAAACGAGTGTTTTTCCTTATCAATAAAAAAAGTAATCCCAGAGGTCAGGTATTTCTTATGTAGTGTGTCCAAGTACAGAATGTGAATTACAGCAAAGGGCACAGGGTTTAGGCACCACTAATATGGCTCTTCAAACCCTCAAACAAAATTTTTAACTTGGTGATTTGCTAATCAGGTTTGTGCTGCTCCTTTGCACAGGTGTATGAGGAAGGTGCATGAGAGGTATTGCACTGTTTTATTTCAGTTTGGAATCTTCATTTCCACTTTTCTTTTTGCTTAGCAGCCTTCTGAGTCACCCAAGGAAGAATCTTCCCCAGGAAGTGGCTGTTCAGCTGCTGTACATCTAGAAATGAATCGTTTTGACCTTGCAAGTCCTGCTGCTCCAGAGGCGGCAAACAAAGAGTCTGTTAAGCCTTTAGATTGTCAGGAGCAAGAAAAACAATCTCAGAACAAAGACCCTGATGAACCCCCTCCAGGAAATGAGCACATCTCTAAAGAAAATGCCAATCAACCCTTCCAACCACAGTATCTTTATGTTCAGCCTACTGCTGGTAAGGACAGCCATGAGATCTAGACACACCCAACCCCCGGTATCTGTTCATTGAGCAAATACTGTCTCCAACAAATAGGTGAATATTTGGCATAAAAACCCCTGACAGCAGTTCTCTGTAGTAGTTTAGTAACTCTGAAATCTCTTGACTCAATGTGAACTGTTGCTCCTCTGAAATGAGGCATTTTTCTGAGGTTCCCAAACATTAATATCATGGAACAATGTGGGGTTTGCATGCCTGAATTATGTGCAGCAAAAAAAGACACTTATCCAGCATTAAAACTCAAAGGAGCTGGAAGTCTAGATTTGGCAGTAAGCTGGCCAGTATGGAACAGCAGCATCCCCTGAGTGTATGAATTTCATCGCCTTCAAACTTTGTACTGTCTTGTAACATGCATTATCAGTATAACCCCTGAAACTCAAGGCACTGGGAATGTAGCCAGCCCTGCTTGTATGACACTGCGGGGGTCTAGAGGAAGCAGCTGAAAATCCTGCAATGGGATTTCGTGTCCACCAAGTTTTGTGCCTGTGTTTGTGTACAGTGGATGGCTGCTTTGTGGGAATAGCACGTGTGGCAGATTTCTGTGACTGCTGCTTTAGTCTTTGATTCACTCATGACACCGAGTGGGGTCTATGGCACTTCACTTAGGTTGGAGATGCTCAGTTTAAAAATGCTGATCCTGGTATTTTAGGAGGTCAGACAAACTGGGAGCCAGAGCAGCTTCTACTTCAACACAGTTCAGCTGTTCTCAGCAAAATTGATGCCTCTGTGATATATCCTTGTGGGTGTCTCCCATTTGTTGGGTTTGATTTGTCTGGGTTGTTTTTTCCTCATTAAAAGTAATGTATATGTTTGCATATAGCAGAGGATGATTCCAGTTAGTGAAAATAAGGTTTTTGAGCCAGGTTGTTGCTTGTTGAAGCAGAAGTTAGAAACAGAAAACAGCAAGGGGTGTGGTTGGTACTTCATATGACCTAAGTAAATGGATGTAGGTACAGTGAATAGACAAGTAGGGGAGAAAATGGAGGCAGATTAGGAAAGAGCTGGACAGAAGAGTTAGGGGGTTGTGACAGTTTTCTTCCTTATTTTTTATTATTTTTGTCATAGTTTACTTCCTAGGCAGACTTTTCTTTATTGTCACACATTTTTCCTATTGTAGATGAAGTTACAGTAGTTTAATTCCCTTTTCCAGGTTTATTAATGCTTTGTTTTTTCTTTCTTTGGTTTAGGATTAAGCAGTTTTAATTTGCTGTTCTCTGCAAACCAAGCTCCTGGTGCCATCAGCCTGGCTGCAAACCAGATGCCTTCTCTAAGTGTACCCTGTGTTATGGTGCCATCAGCAGCCTTGGCTTCCTTCCCTCTCATCTGTTCTCCCTCATTCACCAGTCCTCTTGCTCCAGCTCCCGATGGCTCCTTCTCAGCTGCTGCCCTCACTAATTTCAGTGTGTCCAGCCTGGCATCAACCACCCCTGTGTTCATAAGCACCACGGCCGTTGTCACCCCCAAGGTGTCACCTGCCCCTTCGGTGGAGCCACAGCAGCCGCCTCACCCTGCTCTGCACCTGAGTCCTGTGCTTACAAGGTCTTGCAGTGCTGTTAAGCTGGACTCCCCTGTGTGTATGGGACACCCAGTGACCCTTCTGAAGCTGCAGCAGGTAAGGGGGAAAGGTGAACAGGAGTGGGGCTGAAAGAGCTGTGCCAGGTGCCTGACGGCAGCGTGTGCCACAGGCTGGTGCCTCTGTGTCAGTGCTGAGAGCTGGTGTCTTCCACTTAGCCTGTGTGTGTCCATTCTAGCAGTGGCACAGGGTGTTTGAATACATAGCCCAGCACGTTTAGTCCTGAGCAGTGGTTTTATAACTCTTACAGAAATTCTAAAGTCCCCCAGCAATCTAAGGGTTTTTTTCCCACCTGACAGTGTCATTGTGTGCTATGCAATGGCTACAGAAAAACATTAGGAGGACAGGAGGATTATGTGTCACAATTCAGGAGTCAGCTGGCTGCAACACTTTTTCAGGTGGTAGTGTCCTGGGTTATCCCTTCAGCCCTATTCTGATCTCTTCACTATGTATTAGAGAAGTAATACCAGCATCAGAGCTGAGTGAAAACAATTATTCTTGTGGGATGGCTCATCTTTTTGTATGAAGATATTTTTTAAAGTCTACCATAGAACCAGACTTTTGGTTAAAAAAACCAGAAATTCAAATGTGAGGGAGGACTCATTTATCTGAAATATGAGTGACATAAAACAGTCATGCTACAGTGTGTTACCTGGGTCTTTACAACTATTAGCAGTGATATTTTGGCACTAATTCAGCTTACATTTGTAAATCTGTGATTTGTTTGCCTATTGCCTAATTCAGTGACAAATAGATCAAACATTTGGAAGTGTTTATAAACATTATGTTTATCTTCTTCGAGTTTAGAAAAAGGCTGTAATAAGAGACTGGTGCGCAGCCAGTCTGATTACAGATACTAACACTGGAAATTACAGTAGAGTGGTCAGGGTTTAGAAGACTAATTTTTGATTTCTCTTGATGATAACAAATAACAAAAGTGAGTAAAACATCACAGAAGAGAAAAAGCCATATAAGCCAAGGGACAAGATTGACATTAGAACAAATGTGTAAGAATTAATCATGAAAAAATTGAAGTTGGAAATGGGATAAAAGCTTTCATCTTCCAGCAGTGATGTACTGACATCCAGTACCAGAACAAAAAGCAGGGGCAAAGCCCATAGCTTTTCACGTGGAGCTTCTGAAGGGGTGTGTGTAGCAGGGTACAGGGATTAATGTCTCCCAGCTGTCCTCTGTTTGTCTGCTTGTGTGTAGGCTTTGAGAAAACCTTGCCAAATCACTTTGTTTGTTTTTTGGTTTTTTTTGTTTGTGTTTGTTTTGTGTGTGTTTTGTTTTTTGGGTTTTTTTTCACAAATAGCCTTCATCAGCTCCTCTCACTCCCAAGAGTATTCGTCCTGCTCATCATGAAGCATTTTTCAAAACTCCTGGAAGTCTTGAAGATCCTGTGGCGTGGAAGAAACATGAAGGCAACCAGACCAGAAATGGCAGCTCTGTGCAGAGGAGACTGGAAATCTCAAGTACCAGCCCTGACTAATTCTGCTCTTTACAAGGGGTGGACAGATTGTCCTTGGACCCTGAATGAATTACAAGAGAACAAGCTCTTAACCTGGCAAGAGGAGCATGTTAAAATGTCACCCCTTTTTTACTTCCCCACTACCTATTCACCCACTGGTTCTGTTAGCCATCTTCTTCAAAATCACCCTTGGTACAGAAATCCTTTTACTGAATTGTTCCTTCAGTACTGATATGAATTCAGATTCTGTGCTTCACACAGCCTTGTGGGCATGTGATTTTAATTTGGAAGACTCTATTTCTGTGAGGAGATGCAAACAGATTCTTTTGAAGTCCCCAGGGGTTCTTTATTTATGGTTTTAAGTAAGATGTCTAGCACTTATCTGGGGTAAGCATTTCATTTGCATGTACTCTACTTACCCTGAGTAAATCTGTGGTGAAAATTATAAACTTTTGCAGTTGTGAGAGCAACTGCTTCCTTGGTTCCAATCTGTCAAATCCTGCAGTGCAGCCTCTTGCTTTTTATTTTGTATGTTGGAGTGGGATTAGTGAAAAAAAAGGATTTTTGCAGTTTCAGAATAACAGATCTTCTCAGGGTAGGATTACTTGAATGCCAGTTGGTTTTTGTACAATTTGCCCTGCACTTGTGATTAGAAAAACCTAATAATAACACAGTATGATTGAATGTATACATGTGAAAAATATTAAGACCAAAATAACTGTGAATGTTAACATTTTTATAGTTGTGTTAATGAACTGTATGAGTCCTTGGGTTGGTTGGTTGGGTTTTTTTTTTACTTTTACTCTGAGCAAAATATGCAAGTTAGATGTAAAGAATACAAAACCTGATCCTTAAACAGATTTGACAAAGTGATTTGAGAGTGACAAACCACTGAGAGGACTGTGCTAAGGTTTCATCTCCTGTTTAAATATCCAGTCTAGACTTTGTGACCAAGGAATGCTGGTAAGTCATTAACCTCACTCATGATTAGATTCAGTCTAACCTGAGTCTACTAAGTGCCTACTTAGCTGTTTACTTAAGTGTACTTAAGGGGTACGTACTTAAGTGCCTAATTCTTCACTTACAGGAATTTTGTGACTAGTTAATAGTGCATTTGAGCATGTTGGGAAGACAAGGAAGAACTTATCTATCTAAACCAGAAAAAGAAGTTGAAAAGAGCAGGAGGGGCCTTGAGTTTTAAAGTAATATGAAAAATTTAAAAAACTGAGGAAGAAAGGTCTAAACAGCTCACATTAGAGTCCTCAAATAGTAAATGGTGCTATTATCAATATAGGACATAATTTTAAGAGCTAATGTTCTTCTGTTTGGGTATGTTTTCACTCATGTAGCAAACTGCAATTAAATTTTGCAGTCTCCTGTTCAAAAGACAGAAAGTGTTGCTGTTGGCATCACTTTAGCCTGGACTTTTAGCAAATGTGTAAGGCCAGCATGATCAGCTCTCTCTTTGGTACTGGTATTGATTTTCCAAGGGTAGATGCACTCTTGGATGTGCTATTTTGTTGGTAAAGGGAGGTCAGCATTTTGAGGCTGGGGATTTGATGACGGTATCTTATTTTTATAATGAAATGTAAAATGAAAATGAAATTTAAGAAAGATTTTTAATGAAGCTGAGAGTTTGAGTAATGTGGCCTTCTCTTAGAATAGACCAATAACAGGTTTTTGAAGGGCTTAGTTAGCCCTTGTTGAAAGAAAATCTGTAGCAGAATTATCATAGGAAATTTCAGGGGTGGTAAAGAGACACCTTCAGACTGCTAATTTTTTTATAGTTTAATGACACTACACTTGTGAAAGTTTACAATTTTTTCTTCTGAATTATTTCTTCTTATACACCCACTTAGATGAATTTTGCTTTGAAAAGCAGTGTGTAACTAGCACAGTGCTGCCCCTGCACTTCTGCTGGTGTGCATGTGTTGCTGCTGGGGCAGGAACAGGCTGCTGGGGTTCCAGGGAACACAGTGGGTGCTGATTCTTCAAACCTTGTCTCTTCTCTCTCCCTCTAGTACAGTGCAGTGATATGGCACTTTTAGTGATATGGCAGCTGGGAGCAGGGAGAAAGATTAGAGCTAATATTGGCTCTTTGCTCCAGCGTAAGCATCATCACCAAAATTGCCTTTCTTTGTCAGTGATGTTGTTGTGTGCCATAATTAACTTAACTATACTTGAAAATGCAGGGAGTGAAAATGGATTTTTAATTTCCAATTTCTGCTTACAGTTTTGAGTTTCTGTAAGGACAGCAGGTCTGGTAATGAGGATTGACTCTGTCTTCAGTGAGTCATGGCTGGGAAAGCAGGTTTTGAGCCTAAGAGGAGAAGGATGTGGATATGCTGTCTTGATTTTGTCAATGCAAAATTCTCACTAAAATAGAGTGAGACCACTGAAGCAGTTGGGCAGCTCATTCTGTACCCAAGCTGCTGAACTAGACTGGCAGCAGGTTGTCAAGAGGGAATGGGTTTACGTTTCCTATCTTTACCTTCACGGAAAGCTAAGAATTTAAATAAACTAGGAACAACTCATCAGCAAAGTAGCTTTGGAAAAGCAGAATTTGCACTGCGGCGAAGTGCATACCCAGGAAGTTCTGCAGGGTTTGTGAAACCTTTCTGTCCTGAGTCAGTTGTTGAGGAGGCTGAGCATATAACTTATACTTGAATCTATCTGCCACGTTTACATTTCTGATTGTCTTCTGTAAATTGGTGCTATTTCTGTATTTAAAAAGCTGTATTTTTAATGTAAAGCTGCTTCCAGTTTGGTTTTTTTTGCACTGCTAGTTTAATATAGATATTAATTTTATTGCTGTTTATAACTGTTCTTCAGTGATTAGATGTCCTGCTTTTCCTGCTCTCTAGCTATCTGTTTACCTGTCTGCATATAGCTTTACTCCAATCACACTGTGTGGTTGAATATTTTTTATACTATCTGTTAGCAAAATATTAAATTTTTACAGAATAAAAAATGAAATTAAAACTGAGGCTGTGATTTTAGTACAGAAGACTTTCAAAGACACCCTTGAAAAGAACTATTCCTGCAGCACATGTCCAGGTGAGGAGTCTCTGTTGGATGTGAGCACTGAAGGACTAGCAGAGGATGACAGCTCGCCCCAGTGGCTCCAGCATCCAGCTATTTCATGCATCATGGGCACAGTTTCCACCCAGCTGTTGCAGGGGTTGGTTGCAGTGTAAATTGGCAATGTAAATTGGCTTTTAAAGTCCCAGAGCTGGCCAGGGCAAGACTGGGTGGCCCTGGCCCAAAGCCAGGCGAGGTGATCCGCAGCTGGCCACTATGGGAGCAACCCCAGCACCACTGCAGGGCATGCCTAGACACCCCCTGGGCCCCGGTGGCCCTGCAGCCGTCCCTGTCCCTCGGTCCTGCTCTCCACAGGATGGCAGCACTGCCTGCCTGACTGTGGCTACAGACACCCGAGGAGCTGGTGCCCGCTTTGCATCCTTAGAACCACCAGCTGCTTGGAAAGAACAAGTGGACAACACAGCCACAGACCTGTTGCTTCCACTTCCCTTTCTCCTGCCCTTCCCTAACCAAACACATAAGGCACAGCTCGACCCAAACCTGAGTTTTCCCCCCTTAAAATCAACGGCATGTTCACTATTGATTTCAGCAAGCCCAGTATTGCCACCCTGCCCCTCCTGGGATTAAAGAGATGTGAGTTAATGTCCCATGTCACCAGCAATGGCTGCAAAAATAATTGTGAGTTGCAAATGGTTGAGATCCTCAAAACTCATTTCTAAAAGGAAAACTCAGCAGCAGCTCACTCAGTGTTGTTTTTGGAGTTTTTCTGACCTGCTACTCCAACAATAATACTTCTCCCTTTTCACTTGATACAGGTAAAATTAGAAGTTTAATAAGATTACACTATGAGAATCACTAACAAGCCCTAATTCTGCTCCACTTACAGGACCATGGCCATTGTTTCCTTGAGGAGGAGCAGGGCTGTATCTTCCAAAAGTTCTTGTCCTCACCTCCCCAGGTGCACTTAAAACTTCTTTTTTTTTAAGTTAAGAATAGGGGAGTACACCAAACTTCATCTGATTCAGCTCTCTTGCTAAAAAAGGGAAATTAACAAGCAGTACCATTGTGGATGAACATCTTAGTGCTTCCCAACACAGGCTGTGCAGCCCAGAGCCAGCTGAGAGTCACCCTCTGGTGCTGGAAGGTGTTGAGCACTGCCAGCAAACCCAGCTGGAGGTAAGCAGAAGGGAAGCCTCCAACGGGCAGCAAAGCAAAGCCTGCTCCCATCATGTCCAGGGAAGCAGGTCTTCACAAGGAGGGTTTCCTGAGAGGTGTTTTGGTGATGGCAATGCTTTCTCCTTCCAGCCCAGAGTTCCTGAGCAAGGCTCCAAGACCTACTTAAAAATTAAAAATTTAATAGCTTGGGATGTAAAGGAGTGTTAAGGAAGGCTTCACACACAACTGAGGCAAATTCAAGCCATGCTGACTGTGATTGTCTGAGAACATCCATGTGCGCCAGAAGCATTAGTGGCCAGATTCTTTGAAGATTCATCTATTGCACCAGAAATGCGATGAGAATTAAGAATATTTTCTCAAGCACTTTCTCCAAGGACTCCTAGAGCGGTGAAATGAATTCTAATCATGTCATTCAACACCAGCTTAAGTTCTGAGAGCATGAAGCCTTCCCCCATTTCCCTTGCAGGCCACAATAACTTTGTTTGTGGGTGGTAAAAGGGTGCATTACTTGTTCACAAAATGCTGGAACCTCCAAGTCTGATATGACTGGATCTCCTAGGAGACAAAACCTTCTGCCTCAGCTGGAATTGCTTTGTTTTACTGCATTTTCCAAATAACTAAGTTCTCGTTTTGGCCCTGGATGCTAGATGCCAGACTTTTATGCTTTCCCCTGACTCTGGCTGAGTACTTCTCACCTTAGATGTGACAACAGTGTAATTTCATAGATAATATAACAAATCTGCGTGGGAGGGGAGCATGAAACTTGTTTTTTTTCCAGCAGCTGCTTTCCTGTTTCAAAACTGACAGCTAGGAACCAGTAGTTTACACTCCGATCCCCACAGCATGGTGTGATAGCAAAGGCAATGTAGTGAGACCAAACAAACCATCAATATATGTAAAATACTGCGTCTTGGTAAGTGCCTGTAACAGCAGCTGAAATGGGCCAATTTGGACCAGGTTTAATATCTTGGAAAGGAAAGAGAAACAATTTAAAGCCTAGAAAATAAGAAGTAAATATAAAGATTCCACAGTAAATTGTCCAGAAGGAAACACTTCCCTTATTCGGACAGCCAGTACTTTAACGCTAAGAAAAATGCCTTGCATCTTCAAAGTCTCTGCATCTCACTGATAACCAACCAGCAGGTAATTCAATCACCCTACACCCATTCAATATCTTGATTAACTGGTAATGATTAGTTCTGTGCCTGAAATGCACAGGAATTAAATTAACATAAGGTAGAAGATGTTAGGGAGGAGCTGACTGGAGCTCTGTTCTGAGGCTTGCCCCAAGTAATGCCAAATCCCCCACTTGGCACCTCACCTACATGAGGGTTTTCCTCCTTATTGTACTGAAACTAGGATGTTTGGAAGATGATGGTTAAAAATCATCTACAGACACTCTGGGCCTAAGTGGTAAACACTCAAATGTTCTTGTTCTTCTCTGCCTTTATAGTAACACAATGCCAGTGGTTTCACTGGACTCACTCTTGGTCTACCTTGGCTTGAAGGGGAGGAGGGTGAGTCTCCTGGTTCTGGAGTTCTTAATTCTACCCATGACCTATTGTACGTTACTGAGCAAAGCAGTCTTTGACTTCTCTACATTCAGAGAAATGGCACTCAGGAATATCACCTGGCCTCACAAGAGCTGAGGATCTACTTTGTGGATGTGGAGGAAAGTGGAAAGAGTGCAGGGACTAGCCCTGTTGAACAGGTGTTAAGAAACAATCAGACAATATATTCACTGATTTGAAAATAATTTTGAAAATAATTTAGGGATTTTCTGCTCAGCCTTACTTGGGTCTTCCCATTATTTGGACATGTCAGAGCCTATCAGCTTGCGACAGGACCAAAACCTGCCCTTGTGCTCCTGCAGTACAAGCCTGATGGTCTTGGCGTGACCTTCCCTTTCTGTGGGATCACTGATTTTTAATGTAAGATTCCACTCCATCACTGTGTGGCAGAAAGCACATCATTTGAAGCCCTATGCATATAAGATATTTACAAAAACATTTCAAATGCATTAGAAAAAAGAGTATTTTAAGAGGCTGAGAAAGCAAAAGCTCTTCCCAGCATGCACAATTAAAGAGGAAAAAATGTTTCAGGGAACATATTTTGGTATAATCAGATAACTATGCAAAGCCCTGCCAGATTAGCTAGGGCTGAGCTCCAGGAGCCTCTGTAGAGGATAAAAGCATTCACTTAGGTGCCAGCTTCCCTCCTGCCCTATTAAGAGTCTCTCTGGACATCTCTTTAAGTTAAGGCAAGCTGAAAAGTCCTGCACAACCCCAGTGAATTGTTATCTCTGGGAAAAAACAGTAGACAGGAAGCAAGTAGCAGACCACCAGCTTTTTCCTAGCAATGTCCTTGCCGTTTGTTATTTTTTAAAGATGTCTGTAAACCTCCCCTTGGCCTTCTCAAGACAGGAGCCTAATTAAAGAGAGCAAAATGTATCTCAAAGGTTCATAAACCTTTTAAGTCTGTTGAAGCTCAGAAAAACTTGGTCTGGATTATGATTTTGCGTGGAAAAATGTTATTTTTGTAATTCTATGCAAAACTGAGTCATACATACTTACTTGCTCTGTTTCATTTTCAAGGAGGGATTCTGCTTGGCCAATATCAAAAGAAAAATGAGATGCAAAGACAAACAGCAGAAATCCCTCCCTGAAATATCTCCCCATGCAGGGCTATGAGGCACCAACAAGATCTGAGGCAAGACGCAGACCTGGATCCTTCTCCTTCAGATGAATCCTAAAAACTCGTGGCAGGTAACAGCAGTGGCTGGCTGCTCCCCAGGGAAGGATAACTGGGAGCCAAGGGTGGTAGCAAGGCTGATGGAGGCAGCAGCCTCAGCAGCCAGGGGCTGGAATGCCCATGAGGGTCTGGTTTGGGCCCAGAGACAGTGGCCATGGTCAGATGCAGCCCAACAACCACCCAGCTCAGCGACCAGGCTGCTCTGAGCTACAGGCTGAGCCCAGGCACAGCTGCTACCCAGCTGCCATCTAGCCTGGATGGGACCAGCCATACAGCTTAAAACCAGCTCCCAAGGGAGAGGAGGGGCAGTGTCTCACCTTCAGCTCTCTTCATGCTGTCAGCAAAGGACCCCACCTCGAAGTCAGCCAGCCAAGCTCCTCAACTTAGCCAATGACATGTCTGGACCAGGAAGGTCTCCAAGACAATGACTTTAACATGTCATTCGAGTTCAGGTGAACAATAAAAAGGCTAAAATTAACTTAACTCTGCAGAGCCACGTCCACACAGATGCAAAAGCTTGATCATATTTTCCAAAGGAAACTGGCTTCTGTTGCGTGAGAGTAGATTCCAAGATAGGGAGGAAGGTTAAAATGACTCTGTTTAATCCAATAGTGTGCTAATGAAACAAAGTGATTAATTACACCCCTGTAATAAGAAAGAGATTGTGTACAGGCTTGAATCAGCTTTAACATATCACCTTGTAAACTGACACCATGTTCACATATACCTGCTGGCATCTCTGGGCTTTAATTACTGGTGTTTCTCTGTTAAACCAGTGTAATTAGAGGGAGAGAGAGCATTCTTGTCTTGGGCTCCTCCTTGGCCAAAGGGAGCCTGGCTGAGAAAATTAATCATCACCCGATGGGAGTAAAAAGAACTTCCCCCTTCAGCAGTACTTCAAACAGAGGACATTTGGATCAATGAGTAGCAGCATGAAGAGATGGATTAAATATCTTTCCAACCAGAGGATCTGTGGTCACTCCATCGTGCTCACCAGGACCAGTTGAATCCAGCCATTTGTGGGATGACAGCAGCAGCCACCGCTCACTGAACAGTAACCCACCCTGGGGGCACAAGGGGAATTCTGCCCTACTACATCTGGCTAAAGCTCTCCTCTAGCAAACAGAGTCAGAACATTTGCCAGAACTGATGGGTTTTTGTTCTTAGCAGTTTATCAGAAAGCTATATCATAAAGAAATTTGCATATCCCTCCAACAGCCCAGCACTGCAGTGTCTAATTGCCGCACTGGAAATGCAAATACCTGCCTATTTTCTAAAGGGAATTAATTTTTCTATGTCCTTCTTATCCTTTCAAGTTGTTTCCTGTCTGCTCACCAGCAACACAGCTTGTTTACAGCAGCCTGAAATTGTATGTGAGAGGAGCAAAAAAACATTTGAAAACACTTTGGAGGACAAGATGCTGAACTGAAACCGATTCTGTGGAGGAAGAGAATAAGAAAAGAAATTCAGAAACCTTTGTGGTAACAGCAGCCAGGCAGTGACCTACAGCTGAACCAGAATAGAAGCTAGCTCACTTCCATTTCAGCCTAGGAAAATGTGAAATAACTGTGAGACGATCACAGCTTCAGAAACAGTCCTGCAAAGAGTGGACAATGTCAGCAAATCCAAGCAATCAGACACTGAGTATTGCACCGGGATGTTCTTTCATGCCAGTTTTCTCATCCTGTGAAACTGTTCTCCTGGTCTTCAATGGGATTGCATTAGCTGCCACAGTCACAGTCTGGTGTTCATCCAGCACTGCACAACAGCTGGAAACAGAGCTGCCTCTGCCTGTGTGCATTAACTGAAGGTTAAACCCTTTGAGTCAAACACCCTGCATTTCCAAAAGATAGCCCCTCATATCAACGTCTTCTCCCACGTATTCCAGTTATATCACTGCATTTTGACATATTCTGATGGGTCTCATCACCCTCCATGTTGGAAACCAGATGCACAACCTAATTAAGTTCTGTAAAATAGCGAAAATGTTACAACTTGAGGTAAATCCATAAAGGTACTCAGGCACAGCCCTCTGGGGCACGACCCCCCTCACCCACCCATCTTGCTTCAGGGGGTAATTTTTTCCAGCACTGCCCACCCTGTACTAGCTTTTATGGGAGTGGAGGGGTTCCATATCAGGGATGTGCATGCACATCCTTTGAGATTGGACTAAAAAGGGAAAGTAACTGTATCACATCTATAGGGACAGTCCTTGCTTTCTTGTCCCAAGTTGTCAGTTAGAAATCAGCAATTCTAATATACAGGAAATATGGAGAAGCTCCTGGAAGTGGGAAGAGGGAATTTACCTCACTGCAGCAGTTCTTGAAAAAAGCAATAGAGAATTCATCTAGTCCTGATAGCAGAGGACTGTTCCACACCATACTGGCTCCAGAATATTTGTATGCCACTTCATTACTTTTTAAGGAACGAATCTGTGTCAGTCTGTTCTCAGGAACTTTTCTGCTATATTTTAATTGAGTCCTTGTTGCATTATGGTTGAACTTCCATAAATAAAGTGTAGAAATCTTTTTCTCTTCTCTTTTATTTTCTTTTCTTTTTTCTTTTCTTTTCTTTTCTTTTCTTTTCTTTTCTT
>VXBB01003031.1:537429-712327 GCA_013399915.1 Illadopsis cleaveri | reverse complement strand
TCTTCTCTTCTCTTCTCTTCTCTTCTCTTCTCTTCTCTTCTCTTCTCTTCTCTTCTCTTCTCTTTTTCCTATCTTTTCGTTTTTCTTTTCTTTCCTATATTGTTGAGTCATTGAGTCTACTGCAACTGCAGAATAAAACTTCTGCTCATTCAGGTAAATCATGAATTCTGTCAGCAGAAACTCATAGGTCAATTTGAATCCATAAATCATATTTGTGGTTTCTGTTAGAGGAGTCAAATCTTTTTGTGCTTTCTCTCAAGACAGTAAAAGTTATAGCATGAGTAAAACATCCATGTATATCTATATATAAAACACTGAAGGTATTTTTTAAACTCTCAGTTTAGTGGATTCAGCATTCAGCCTTACCACAATCACCTCCTATTTTTACCAGTGAGTAATTCAAATGTGCAGTTTTGGTTTGCTGTTTGGGAGTAGGTTTTTTCAATGAATACCCTCTTGCATAGTGACCCAGTTCCAGGGGATTTTAGGGAGGAACGAGTCACTCCTATGGGACATCGGTCATGCCGTAACATAGTATGATGTATTTGAAGAGCTAGAAAAGTGCTATATGGGTACTCCAGCTAACATAGACAGATGAAGTCTAATACCTTATAACACTACTGTTTGGCTATGTAGGGCTTGATATTTTTTCAGACAGATAAGAATGGGGAGATAGAAATGGAATAGTCTCCAAGAGCTCCTTACGGCCCAGCTAGCAGTGCTCTTCATCATATATTCAACACCATTTCGTCACAGTTCTTAGTGCACTTGCAGCTGGCTCCTCTTCCAAACACCTCCTCCAGACAGAGAATTACAAAGGTTTGTTTTGGCCCTGAGAAACTTACAATTTCCAGAAAGCCCTAGACACAGATGCATCTCAATAATGGGGATCTCAGAGGACAAGCAAGTGGGAACATCCTTCACTACACAAGTGCTGATACGTTCAGGTTCTGCCAAGCTTTGTCCACATGAACAGCTTGCTGATTTCTAAGCAAATACCAACTGTGAGGTTGAATAAGAAGCTTTCTTAACTCCACTTTAACCACCCCAAGTCCCCAGCAGCAGCAAAACTACAGCCACTAGGTTTTGCACCACTAAAGCTCTCACCAAGTGACCTCAAATCGATGACAGCCTTCGATAATGAAATCTGTAGTGCTGCACTCAAGACCCAAATAGGCTCATAACCCAAATACACTTTAACCAAAATGTTTGGGGGTTTCTTGCAGTTATTTTTGTGTGTGTGTGTGTCTGTATGTGACATACAGTCCTGCATAGGGGGGGTGTTTAGAAGGACCCTGAGCAAGTCAGTGCTTTAGTCTGGACTTCTGACAAGCACTAGCAATGTCCCCACCTGGAATGAATGCACAGGCTGCTCCTAGAAATGCAGTGCTGCTGACAATAGCTCAACTGCAAGAATAAAACCGGTCTCTGAGTCCAGCCAACTTGCCAGTGCCTGCCCTCATTTTCTCTCTTTGTAGCCAGGTACATACATTTCCTCAGGGTATGTGCAAAGTATAACCTGTGCACTGGGCATTTATTCTGTTGGATGGGAATTTCAAACAACAGTTAAGGTGCATAACTGCTGCCTGTTTATGTAAAGATAATAGCTACTAATCTGACAGTCTTTGGTCTCAGATGATGTCAGACACTGGCTGTGCCAAGGATCAAATGATGCTACTGCCTCCAGGGACCATCTCTATCATGTAGAGCTCCCTACTCTTTTCCCCAGCATTACAAAGTGATCATATTGCACTCATATTCCAAAAAGCAGTGAGTGATTTCAGCTTTCCTTAGTAAGCAAGAAATTAAATCTATGCGTGATATAAATAGCGTGGGGTTTTTCCAGTTTCTTAACAGTTTAAATAACATAGATGATACTGTCTTGGCATCTCTTTTAGTTTTCCTTACGTTTATTACTCTTCTACCCAGGTAAGAGTTTTCCCAAGCAGCCATAAATTCTCTGAGACTGGAAATATCTCAACAGCAGGGGAGCACAGACAATAATTTCTATTTCTGCTCATGGTTTCCATCTTGAAGAGAAAGATGCCATTCCTCACATTTTTGGCAATTTAAAAAAAATTCTGAAAAACATTTTTTAAAAGCCTTCAGCTTTTGAGAATTTTTAGAAAGCCTTTTCCTTGATAGCCCTTTTTCCCACAAAGTTATCAGCCTTCACATGAGAGCACAAACAGTTTATGTGTGGGTAACATCATGCTTCAAACTGTGGTTTCTGGAGCATCATTCCATGACTGTTCCATGGCTAACTGACATATCCTGAACATGTAAGGCTTCACTGGAAGCTAAACTGTCCATTCAGTTATCTGCACACAAAGAGCTGTTGGTTTGAATCAGGAAGTGAAAACATTACAGAGAGGAGATTAGAAAAAAATCCACCTTCTTCTCTGCTGGGAAAACCAGAAAATATGTTAAAAGGAATGAATAAAACACGCTGAAGAGTGAATGAATATCATCAATGCATGTTAGAAGGCATAAACACACACTTACAACAGAGATAGTGGTAGTTTGGGCAGCTTTGCTCATTCCTGCTTTTAGTCACTTATCAGTAGCCCAGAAATCCATCATCTAATACCAGGATTTTGTAAATTTATTTTAGTTAACCCCATGTTGGTTGGACAAACAGTTGTTTTCTGGGCAATACCTTACACCCTCTACAAAATGAAAGACACAGGTTTCTGCCTCCTCTAGTTAGCTGCATTTATTGCTTGCATAAAAAGCAGTCATACCATTACATGATATGCACATCTGAAAATATAATTCCTGCCCTGAATATTTAACTCCAGTCAAAGTATGCTCAGAGCATCACCAACAGCATCCTGCAGTTAAGGAGACTGCACTAAAATATCCATCCTCCATTCCCATCACCAGATCAACTGCAAACAAATTATCACAGAAAGCACTTACAGACTCATGAGTGATTTAATAAGGCTGTCAGTCAGAATAATATAAGGATCATGCACATAACTCCACTTTCATTCAATCTGATTGTCACTTTACACATCCTTTGCCTTCAGAGGTTGGTTTGGATAGCACATACAAAAACCAACACAAAATCTACCAGTCTGGACCTGGTGAACATAAAAAAGGAATGTTCTCTAGAGTTTTTAGGAGTTCCCCAGTTTGTAAAGGAAACATGCATTGGGGTGGACTTCAGAGAGACTGAAATGATTGTAAAGGCATCAGCATGTTGATGCAAAAATCAATTTATTTTAATCTGGCTTTAAATAACAATTGAACTTCCACAATAGTGTTGTTTAGATGGCTTAAATGTACATTTCTGCAGCATGAGACACTCTTATTTTGACAAAGTAGTCTATTTGAGTTAACTGGATTTAAAACCATTATTTGGTGACACTCAAAATATGCTTTGAAAACTATTTTATTTTAAAGCTAAAATTTCTCTCTCAGTTTTCTCTCAGTTAAGGTCCTTTATTTTACCTAAGCAAACATGAATATTTTCCTTCTTAATCAGGAGCAGAGGCTAACCATGGAACTCTGCCAGGCTGAGCTCCACAAGGAACACATGCAGTTCATGTCACTGCATTGCAGACACCACACGAGTGGGGTGAGCTCTTCAGGGCTGGGTACTGGGGCATCTCTGAGCAGAGGCACCACTCCCCTCTGATCTACTGGACCTGGGGAAAAGGAATAGTTGAAGAAGGCTTGTGAAATAAAATCACTTTAAAATATCCCTACTGCAAAGTTAAGAGGAGAACCCAGTGCCTGTAATGCATAGGATAGGACAGGGTCCCACAGCACCCAGGCTTTTCCTCTGGGCAATCCATGCATCCTGATGGGCCATGATGGTTTCTTGGACACCCTCACTCCCCAGCTCCCTCCCAGACCATTGGCCCAGCACTCTGAAGTGGATGTTCTTGGGGTAATGTCTATCCCACACTAGCCACAAGCCCTGGCAAGTGATATCCTGATGCACAGCACTTGGAGAAGGCTTGTGGCTCTGGAGGAGCTGAATGTGTGAAACAGCCCTCTGCCCTTGAGAGCTTTCCAATTCTGGGCTGAAGGGGATTGTCCAGCTGACAGCTCCCCTGAGGAAGGTGAGGCATGCCCTCTGCCCTAAAAGCATGGAAGGGTGGCCAACATCCCCTCCCCAAGGCACTTCTTAAACTACTTAACATATATTTGCACTCATATGACATCTAATGTAATTTAGACAACCAAAATGTAACTTATTGTTGTATTCATAAGCTCTAGGAAAAAAGCAGCATCACAGAAATTCAGCTGAGTTTGGGCCTCATAGTGTCTGATATGCTTCTCACAGGCAAATGGCCTTTGCCCTATTGTGATGTCAAATAGAAGAAGAATGGGAATAAAACTTCTCACTTTATCTTTAAAAATTCACTCTAATTGGATCTGGCAGGAAAATAATTTACTTTGAATCATGTAAAGAACACAGCTACAGGGCAAACTTACCTGGATGATCTGTGTGCATAGTCCTCTATCTTCACTTGTCTCTGTTTCTTTTAAAGCTTAAAACTTAACCTTCAGGCTGATTAATCCTTATTCCGAGCCTAAGCACAACATTATCATAATGTTTCTCAGCTTCCCAAGAACACCTCAACCCAGGTTAAGCCATTTTTTTTCCCTCCCAGGAAAACGCAAGTGATTTCAGTTCTTCCAGAACATGAAACATTTCTTTCTGCAAATTTTTAGCCTGTGTTGAATTAGCAATTGAACTTCTCCTCAGCAACAAAACCATAATAAATGTTCAGTTTCCATTGCACAAAGGGAAAATCAGAGTACAGTCTGCTTTGCTTCCTTTGCCTATGAACTAATGAACACAGACCATAAATGACTGTCTGCAAGACATAGTTATCTGTCCCTGCAAAAGGAACATACACTGCAGGAGAAAATGAGATTGCAAGAAAGAGAGAAGCTGGAGGATTAATAATTACAGGAAAGGAAACTCATTTAGAAGCCTAACATGATCATTACGTAACTGAGCTTTGTTCAAGACCATTCAGATGATAAAGCAGTATACACTCAAAATCAGCTAATGACTTGCTTGAAATGTGCTACAAGCTAAAGGGGTTTTTAGCATGAGCCTTGACCAAACCTTGATCAAGGTGACTGATATTATTAACTGATTATTTTAAAATGTGGTCTGTACACACAAGGAGTGCTTTCCTTTCCCCAGAAAGGAAAATGGCCCTTATCTTGCTCAGAAGTTTTGTCTTTAGAGGGCGTATCTGAATTTTCCTAAGTTTTGTTCTTTTGGCTGCACATCTCCTTCAATCCAACAATGCCAACAGGGGAGACCAACCTGCCTCCCTCCTTCAGCAACAGGAGTGAGTCTCAGCTAGTTCTGCTTCTAAATCTGCTCTTCCAGAAACAAGCCACCTTTTAAGAGTCAACTAGCCAGAATGGCCAGCTCAGACCTGAACAATAATCCACATTATCTCTCACCTAGCTCAGCAATCTAATATTCCTCTCTGTCCCAGCGGGTGGATGGATGTCAGGCTGTCCATCTTCTGCTAGATGGCAGCAAAGCCAAAAAACCTGTGGCTTCACGGTTTGTTTTGTCATCAGTCAATGATTGCTCACGGTTGTCATGGTCGTCCTTCCTTCCTTCCTTCCTTCCTTCCTTCCTTCCTTCCTTCCTTCCTTCCTTCCTTCCTTCCTTCCTTCCTTCCTTCTTTATAAAACTTCCTGCTGAAGGAAAGCACCCTCATCCGCTATTTCACGGTCTGTTTCATGCCATTCCAGACACAGAGCTGTTTTTCCCCATGTCTCCATGTATGTCTCCCTTCGTGGCGGAAGTGAACCCATTTAGCCCCTGTACAAAAGAAGAGAAGAACATAGGGAAATGGAGACATGATAATAACTGTATGCTTACCAACATGGAAACAATGTTGAACAATTCGAATAGTTTTTAGCTCCTCTTTATTTCCATGGCAGTGCTGTTCCTTTTGGCAAAAAATACCCCAAAAATATGTTAATAACCACTTTGGGACAAAGTCTAATTTAACTTTAACTGGTAGAAATCTAATGTTCAGCAACTTATACTATTTTTAGTCAGATTTTATGAGAATGCACATTTTTTCAATAGTTCTGATCAAGATTTCTATTGCTTCACTGTGCTAGAGAGATCTCCTGCATAAGAAGTGTGAGTATATCAGTTTAGTACATTCATCTGAAAGTTCAGAAAAGACACAACAACGCCAATGTGTTCCAGGATTTTGGCATGAAATAAATTTATGAATTTCAAACTTTTTTTATTTTAATGGGATCCCTAGGTCCAGATACGATTCTGCTGTTTGCCTATGGATTAGAAGAATGAAGGAATCATTGAAACCAAATCATCCTGTACTTGCTTGGAGTGCCAAATCATGCCAGTGTGTGCAAAAGATTTCCATCTCTAGTGTCCAATTTTTGCAAAAATGATTATAATTTGTTCCTTAATTGCTATAAAAGATTGAGCATTTATAGACAGTGGATAGTCAGTGACCATGTAGATTTATAATGACATTTAGTAGAAGACAACAGCTATGTGCAAACACCAATGTGAAAGATCTATTTACTTATGGACAGTCACTGTAGCCCCTAACTGGCAGTGGGATGCAGAGGGTAAAATGCCCTCTTGATCTCAAAACTTCAGCATTAATCAAGTAATAATGGTATTTTTTAATATCTTTAAAGCAATTTGTAAGCATTAACTAATGAATCTTCACTACATATCTGTGAGGAAGACATTTTGTAGATGAGCTTATGGACAAAGACATGCAATGATTTATCCAAGGTTACTACACAGTCAACATTAATGGAGACTAGTACACATTATTCATTAGACCACACTCACATTGAGAACAGGGTCTTAAATATTTCATTAAAATTACATTGCACACCCTTCTCATCCAGAGCAGAACACTGCTGCAGCTGTGACATATGTCCCGTACAGAAACTAAATGATCTTGGGTAGGGTCACCTCCTCTGCCTCTGGTCAAATATGCTGCTCTGTCTCCTTGGTTTATTCCCACATCATCGAATATAAAGAGAAATTGTAGTACAGTGCAATTATCTACACACTCTTCCACAACTTTAATTATTTTTAATTAGTACTTTATATATAAAATAAGAGGATTGCTTGAGAAAAATTTCTTTTACAGATCTGCCTAGTTTCTCAGTTGCCATAGTTAACTGTCCTAATGCAGTTCTAGCTGAAGAAGTTGGTGAAAACATTATAATTATATGCCTGCTCTTGGAATTCACAGCTGGAACCAGCTCCTTGTTTATAGGGTGATAAATGACTGGGCCAAATTCACAGGGCCTGACACCAAGGACAAATGCAATGCTGACAGCCAAAGAGACAAGCACTCTTTTCTTGCTGCAAACCACTTCTCACCACTCTGCCCTGCTCCTCAGGAAAGCATCTACTCAACCCCTTCTTCGTCCAAACAATTCCATTCAGAGGTGTTGGTTACCTCAGCTCACAGGGACTGAACGAAGGGAGTTCCATGCATAGCCCTACCAGCACATCTGAGCAAATAGGAGCCTTTGGCAGCCCAGCAGAAACAAAAAGGGGCAGGAGCAGGAGCAGCCCTCTTGCACTGCTGCATCTGTTGGCAAAGCTTCCTTGCACACTGGGACAATGCATCAATGCCACTTATGCCTTCAGTCACCAGGCACAAGTGATGCTTCAGTCCCACTCCTACTTCCATTCTATCATAGCATCACTTCCATTGCACCTGTAATCCCTCTACAAAAAGACCAGATAATGAGGAGAAAGCCAGAAACCTTACACAATGTGGCATGTCAGAGCACCTCTGTCATGGCTGTCATTCACAGCATCAAAATATTTAATTCTAAAGGTAGATACAGCCCACTGGAACATTTTACTACAGCTTCAGCTCCTTGGTGATCAGAGCTTGGGAAGCAGTTGAAGCATGACATTTGTGAATTTAACCTGCACATCTTTTGTGACCTGCATGCTTACAGCACTGCTCAGCTTTTAATTTCCCTTTTTCAGGATCTCCACCTCGGTATTGTCTTTGAAACCTATCACTGATATAGGTATTTCATTGCATCTTTGTGTTGTTAATTCACTCAGCCCTGAAGAACAAGGAGGATGTCTGCCCTATTCTATTCATCATTTCACTTTTTTAAAATTTTCCTTTCCTGTCTATAGCGGAAACTGTTTGTTTTTACCTTGTTTTTGCTGTATGCTAGACTGTATCCTGGTTTCCTCCAATTGTAGTTAAGGTAGACAAAGCCTTAAAGGGAAAAGTGAGTTTGAACACTGGCAAAATCCTACAGGGATAACTCTGAAGCAAAGGAGATATCTAACAACCTACCTGAAATATCTGTAAATCATAAGGTAGTTAGAATAAGCCTTCCCTCTTTTTCCTTCCCAAATTGTTCCAACCTGTTAACTTTTTGGTGTTTGTTCAACTACATCAGAAATAAAACAGGATATTTATGCAAAAAATGCATGATTTTTTGTTTCAGACAAGAATAATTTTATGTCTTTTCAGAGTAAAGCAATATTAGCTCCCTTCTCACCAGAACAGACATCCTTTCTTTCCCTTAACTTCTGCATGTTCTGCCTCAGGTGAATGGTTAGTAAAGGGTCAAACTTGGATCAGTTTATTTATCCAAATAATCCTGTTAAGAACAGCAGGGAGTCCAAAGGTTGGTAAGAAAAATAACCCACTTGTTGAAATGTTTGGACCAAGTAAGAGAAAATGAGTTCCATATGGTTTTATATATTCTTAAGGCAGAATGGATAACTAATGCAGGAAAATAAATTTCTGGTGTGTTTTAAAATCATAATTTTAAAACTTAGAATCCATTTTCAGACAGTAGGGGAAAAAAAGTTTTCTGGAAATAAATACTCTACCAGATTCCTGGATTTAACAGTAGGGCATGGAGATTCAGTTTGACAGAAACCATTACTGAGCAGCAGGTTTGCTACACTTGGAAAAATAGACTTCTCTTTTTCCATGCAGCTTTTAAGCACCTGTTCTTATAGATACCACCAAGGTTGTAGATTGTGTCTCCTAAATGTACTTAATTATATTTAATAGCACTTCATCTCTGACCTTACAAGCTGGGAATGAAGAGAATGCCTGGGAATGAGGCGAGCTGCCAGCCCTGGAGAAGAGAGAGCAATGGGGAGAAGTTACTTCAAAACGGGATCAGTCCCTGCTCTAATTGATTTTTTTTCCAGTTTCTGACCAATTCCATAAAATATAATATTATTTCTTATATATGCATTCCAACAAAAAATAATGGGAAAATGCCAGGAGAAGAAAACAATTGCCAAGGCACCTATCTGAACAACTACAGCATTACAGATCCTGTTATAGTTTACAGCAACTGGGATTAGAAATGCCACAGAGTACCCTTCTGCCATTCTTTTACAGACAAATTTTCTGGGCCCTTCCAAAGCTGTGCCGGCCAGATTAGGCCTGTAGCACTGATTTCCATGGAGACATATGTTAAGACCCAGGGCTGACAGGCAAGATTCAAAGCCCCTATCACTTTGGCACTGTGAACATTTTGGATCAACATCATCGTCTAGTGGATAAGTAGGGCAGGAGAACCTATTTGTTTTTAAATGTTGAATTACTACAGCTTAAAGCCCCATGCGTCTCCAAAACATTCTCCAGAACCAGCTTGGGCAGCCAGCATTCCAACAGTAGCTTTGTGTTACATTTTTTTGGCTTCTTTCTCTCAGCAGTTCATTTGCTCAGGCTATGCCAAGTCACCTTGGGGACTGGAGCAGCCAGGAGTGCACCAAGGCTTGGGATTTGTGTCACATGATGTGTGGCAGTGCCACACAGTGTGTGGGCTTTGTATAGAGTGGGGGTGCCAAGAGGCTGCCCTCCAGGTCCTGCCAGGTGCCCTGGAAACAGCCTGCACCTGATCAGTTTGGGCATGCTCCTCAGTCTGACCAGACACAGGCCTGGGCTCCAGGCAGGCTGCTGGACATTGCTCAGGCAGTGCCAGTGCAGCTTTGGCCCCTCCAAGTAATTTTTTTTTTGCTTGCCATCTCATGCATAACAAACAAAAATGTAAAACAAATGGAAAACATCAGCCCTGAAATATTCCTGAAGGCCAGGACATTAGCACACTACTCATTTTGTATAAAACCTTCAAGTGGCTTGCAATAGATTCCCACAAACCAGCACAGAGCAAAAACTCCTCACCATGCCTGCTCACCTCCACAGGTGTTTCCTTCCTGCCCACGGGCACATGGGTGTCCTTGGGAAGTAAAACTTGTTCTATGCTTCTTTGGGAAAACAAGACAGCAAGCTATTTATGAAAAAGAAAAAATGCACTTCAAAGTCATATGGAAACACTTGCCTACACATCAGTGGCCATTGTTGCGGTCCCCTGTGCTGGGCCAGCTGTGCTCTGGCCACTGGAGGCTGTGCAGCTGCTCCAGGTTCCTGGTGTTGTGTGGCTGAAAGGTTGGATGCTGCAGCTGGCAGCACCACAGGGACAGCCACAGCTGCCCAGCCCGGCTGGCTTTCCCCATGGCTGCAGCACATGCCCTGCAGAAGGGCTCCTCTGAGTGGTGCAATGGTTACATGTCTCTGCACTACTTACTTCTGCCTAAATGAACTAAGAACTTCTATTTCTTTTATATAATATACATCCTGCAGATGATTTCCAGTGAGGTCGAGCCCACTGTCTGTAGCCAGGATACACAGCCATCTGAGTCATCCCTGATTAATCCAATACCTTGAGTCTCTAGGGGAAAGTTTGGGTCTCTCAGGAATGTGTGGAAAGCTTCAGGGGTGTAACACTGGAAAATGAGGTAAATACAATCTATTGAAAGGTAAAAAATGTGTTAATTCAATTAGATGTTTGGGATTTTGCTTCCATTTTTTCAAATTTTCCCTTTTTGTTTACACAAATGGATCACATGTCCAATAGATGCACAATGAAAGGAAGAAGGATTTCCTACACTTAGAGATACTTTTATACAGACATGAAGTGTACAGTTTAAAACAAGGAAAGAAGGAAACTAACACTCAGCATGTGCTTGCAACTTCAAACAAGTGGGTAGCTGCATGAAACAAAAGCTAAATGTGTATTTGGACATCTGAACAGGAAAGCCAGCATCTTTTATGGGTTCCAACACCACTATTTCATAGAAACAACTCTTGAGGCCTGGGATGTGTTTTTTAGGTTGACAGTAGGAAAGAGGATTTCCAGGATGCAGACAACCTCCCTTAGCACTTCAGGAGTCATGGCACAGTCCAGCCCTGGTCTAGGATAAGTGAACAGTAGAGAAAGATGGACATTTTCTGATGGAACCTGCAGAAAGCTAAAAACTACCAACTGCCACTTGGAATTAGCTTGATTTGCTTTAGTACACAGTTTTTAAAAAATCTTCCCTGATGTCATTGCAAAAGCTTGTCTCTGTGGTGCCCCTTTCTGTTTCTATCCATACACTGGCAATAAATACTTTTCTTGAAGTATGACACAACTACCATGTCCAGAAAAACTGCTGGTGAGTGTGATAAATGGAAGGGAAGAGATCACTGCATTCCTTGGAATGGGAGGAGAAAGACAGTGCCATCTTTCAGAACTATTTGGAGATGGTGCTGAAAAATAACATGATTGAATCAGCCAAGAGAAGTTCACATAAGCTGTTGGTAAAGAAACCATTAGCAGGAGGCAATCCAACCCTAAGGAAAGCTAAATGTTATTATCCCCAACACACTTAGTGCGCAAAAAAGCTGCACAGAAGGATGTCACCCTAACCATCTCACACCCTTCTGACAGAGCCCAGCTGACAGGGGCACAGGGTCAGGGAACTGCCCCTCAGCTCATGTTTGTGTTGAGGAACACATCTGGTGCAGGCAGCTCGCTGCTGGTGGAGATGCAGATTGAGGTGCAGGTTGAGTTCTGGGTGGGAGACTGAGACAAGAGGCCATGAACTGGATAACAAAGTACACAAAGACCAGAGGCATCAGCCAGGTGGATGGACACTGAGGGAGAGAGCAGGAGAGGAGGCCTCAGGAGAAGAGCAAGACTTGTCCATAAGCAAACTGTGAGGGTATAAAAGGCATGGGGTTCCTTGGTTGGAGGGTCTCTCTTTGGAGGCACCAGCTCGGGCTGTTTCTGTGTTACTGCACTGTGAATAAATGACTTTATGGAACGAGACATCTGAGGAGCTGCTGTGGGAAGCAGGGAAGACCAGGAAGCCTGGTCTGAGTGTAAATGGTTTTTGTGGGGAGTCAAGCAGGGCACCCATGGGCAGCAGGGCACTCAGAGCTGCCCCCTGTGAAGGGACTTCGGTCCCAGCATTGAAAATCTGTTGGGAGTGTGATGGCCAGAGAGACATGTGAATGGTCAGACTGGAAAGTTTCCTTAACACTCACATGTCCAGTGGGACTGGATCATCCAGAGACTGAAAGAAGACATAAGTAAAAGAAAGATGTGGAGAGGCAAGAAGATAAGTGCTACTGGATCCCTATGGCAGGTCTTTTCCCACCTAATTTGCATCTCAGAGTCTCAAACAGCTAGCAACAGAGACAGTCATTGTATGTACAAAGAAGCTCATGGAAATCTTGGAAGTCTGTTCCCTCAATACATGCAGACCAATGCAACAAACCATACTGCTCTCAGAGCCTGTCTGATGCCTCCAAGAAGGAGAGAGAGGGAAGCAAGTGGAGGGAGGACAGCTGCAGCATATTGACAGTGCTAGGCTGCTGTGCAGGCTCAGCTGTGGAACTCTTTTTCAAGTTCAGATCTTACCCTTAGCTAATCTCTTGTCCATCTGTCCACAGCAAAGTCACTGAGGTTACTGACTCCTTCGTTTCCTCTGTAGCATCCTCTAGATGAGATAGAGTAAATCAGCAGTGTGTCAGCCTCAGGCTGGCTCAAAGCATCAAATCATACAACCAACAGAATCAACCACAACTTGTCATCTTTCCAGAGAAAAATATCTAGACTCTGAGTTTCATATGAAATGAAAGTTTTGGAGTGCCTCCCTGAGTCACCCAAGGCTTCCTGAGCATTCAGTGAGAGACAGTCTGAAAAAGTAATTCAGGCTGTAAGAGGAACAAATGGCATTCCAGAGTCCCTTGACTAAAGGAATAAGTGAGCTTAAAGCATTTAGACTCTTCATTCAGATGCCTTGTTAACTGCCTATGATGTGATGGGATGAATTTGGGCCAAAGGTGTTCATGCCACTACAACAACAGGACTCTGAGAGGGTTTCTGTTGTGTTTTCATTTGGAGAAAGTCTAGCTCATCATTTTCCCATGAGCTTTGATCTCATTTCAGTGGCTCTGCTGAAGTCACTAACCCCCAAAAAGCACAAAGCATTCCATTTTCAATTTAGAAAGAGAGTGGGTGTATAAATGAGTACACCAAATTGGGTTTTGGGTAACCAGAGCAAGATGGAGAAAATAATTTCAAAACCCTGTTCTCAGCAAGGGATGTGCTTCATTATCCTCTCCCATGATTCAGAGGAGAACATTAGACTTTATGCTGCTGCTATAAAGGCTGAGTGTTTAACAAGACATACTGTTCTCTTGTCTGAGGACACCTGGAATACACAAAGTGCATTTTCAGAAATCATTGCTTTTATTAACTGTAATTATACAGGCCAGTAATGAAAACTAGAAAGGACTATAATCCAGTCCCTCCCAGCTATCAAGATTCATAACAACCAACATCAATTAGCTAAGCTATAAAGCAAATAGTTTTAATACAACCAGAAATATCCAGTGTAGGAGTGTAACTGGCCCAACTCCCAACTTTCACATACCACATTCATATTCTTCTGTCTACCTTATGATTTCATGGTAAGTGTTCTTGCCTGGGGAGGGAGATGACTCTGTGGAAAATTCAAGTACTGTCTAAATTCCACACCTAGAGAGTGGAATCTTTCATACACATTTGCTGGGAAAAACAAAACAAAACAAAACAAACAAACCAAACCAAACCAAACCAAACCAAAACAAAACAACACCACCATTTAAAGGCTAAGTTTGTGTTGATATTGAAGCTATAGGATCATGGATCTGTGGGTTAGAATGTATCTTTAAATGCTATCTACCCCAATTTCATGCTCAAAGCAGGAGTGTTGCCATCCCAAGACTCTTCCTAATGGAAAGTTACATTAAGTCTTGTCTTATTTGCAAGTGAGATAGGGGTTGACTTATCTGCAATGAGAGTGCCGTGTCAGGATCCTTAAACACTCAGGACTTTTTGAGCAGGACTACCACTAGTCAGTCACTTCACCACCTGTGCTGATATGTTGGGTTATTCTGCAGCAGGTGCAAAACTCTGCATTTCTTCTTGTTAAACTAATTGAGCTGTTAAGGTTGGCCTGGTCCTTATGCTTAGCAAAGATATTTTAGATTGAAGCTCTGCCACTCATCTTCTCAAATGTTTATTTTAATTAAACATCTTGTATAAATTCACTGATGGTTCATTCTGTGTAATCATTCAGGCTGCTGATGAAAATGTTAAGCAACATCTTCAGTACTCCTCTCATAAGTGACCACCAATCAGATGTGAGCCACCCTTAGAGCCCAGAGGTCCAGCTGCTCTTCAGTCCACCAAGCATTTTATTTTTCTAGCTCATGTTTCTGCAGCTTTCAAATGAGAATGCTGTGGGTGATGGCACCAAAATAATTAATAAAGTCACAGTGTATTGCTTACATGGCTCTCTCCTTCTCCACACAGTCACACTGTTGTAGAAGACAATCCATGCTGACGATTTCTGAGTGCCTTCTTGCCCATCTCATATCTGTAAATGGATTCCAAGAAGACATATCCCATATCTTTTCAGGAACAAAAGTGAAGTTGGCTGGCCTTCACAAAGTGAGACTTTCTAGGTCATTTCTTCCCTTTTCCACTTCTTAATGATTTAAGTCTTTTTGCAGTTGTCACAGACCTCTCCCAGTCACCAGATTTGTCAGAGAGAACAGGCTGTTAACACACTGTGCTATCACATAAGCCAATTCTTTCAGCACTCAGGAAAATTTCATCCAGCCCCTCAGGGCTGAATACATCCAGGTACTCCAGGAAGAACTGACTGTGCTGTTCCCCCACTGCTGCCTGTCCTTCCAATTGCCAAGATGTGCTGATGTACACAGTGGTCTGGGAGCAAGTTTTGCTTGTGAAAACCAAAGCAAAACGTTTGAGTTTCTCTGCCTTTTCCATGTTGTCCAAAACTAACTTTCTTCCTCCAACAGACCTGCATCCACTCTTGCAACTAGCATGCTTGTTGGATTCCTACTATCCTTAATATCTCTCACTAATATCAGCTCCAGGACTTTGACCTTTCTGATTTTATGTGTACAATTTCAAGCAACGGTTTCACGCAAGTCCTTTGCTGCCTCCTTTCTATTAACATCTGCTGTATTTATTTTTGTGTGTAGTTCATCAACTTTCATCCTGAATGCTGACATGCAACCACTTCTACAGGATACCCTTTTTTAATAACATAATCTGTTATCTAAACACACCCACAGTACTCCATGGGTAGGATGAATACAGCACTATAGTTGTCTGCTTATGTCTTCTGATGTAGTCTCAAGAAAGTATGGCCTACAAAGACGTAATATTGACATCTTATTACAGTGCAGCTTTTGGTGCTTTGCACATTCTGTAGTCACTTATGCTTGTGCAAAGTTGACTGAATAAATAAAAAAAGCTAGCAAACCCAAGGAGTCATTGCAGTGCTTTATTAATTTTTGTTTCCTTTTGCTTTCAAGCATTGAGTAGTGAAGAATCAGCCCTCCCATAGTAAGTCACATTCCTAAAGGATACTTATAAGAATGTATTTATTTACTTGTAGAGCATATGAGAAAAAGTTCTCCAGTGTAAACGGGAGCAAGAACTGATTGTCTCTTGGGAGGGGAAGGCCATAATCATCTAGGCCTTGCGTGCCTTGGTGTGATCACAGAATAGATACAACCTCAGGAAACTCATAGAGTTTTACCAGTTTTACCATGTCCATCTTCTCTCTAGGTAGTTCAGTATTTCATTTTTACATAATCTGTAAAGACACAANTGTGTGAGAGAGAGAGAGAGAGAGAGAGAGAGAGAGATATTCTCAAAGAAAAGTCTGGCAGGACTTACCCTCTGCCCTATCATCGTACTCCTTCTCAAAAGCATATGCTTTAGACAGAAAAATGACAGCTTACAATAGAAGTAAGGGTATAAGGGCTTTGGCTCTGCCTCTTTCTACTCAAATGCTTACATTTTCATTGAGAATAAAATCTCTTTTTTTCCCTGCTTGTATCCTGCACTTCAGATTGTGAAAATCAGAATCCCATTACCCTTGCAAGTAGGGTCTCCTGCAGCCTTAACAGCTTTTTGGATCTTCTTCCTGTCTCTTAAATCACACCCAGCACCTTCAACAGTGCTGTGTTTGTTGGCCTCTTTCCTTATCTTATACACACAGAGAGTTTCTTTAGCTGCTTTCAAATGGGCTTTTGAGGTTTTCTTTAGCACTTTGGATATCAAGTTATCCATTAATACTCTTTGCTGAGGCTAAGTACTCAATGGTTATACTTAGCGTTGTTTCTCCAGCCCCACTCCCTAACCAGGATGTTTATTTTCCATAAGACTCTTACAAGTCTAATCTCCTCGCTGGAATTTGCATTCGTCTAGTGAACACAAATTCCCTCCCACTGGCACCCGCTAGCCTCTAACAAGGTAAGCTGTTCTTACAGGATGTCAAGCTCCCCAGCAATAAACAAAATCTCTTCTACCCAAGATTCCTTTGGCTTTTGCAATATGCTGCCTCTGGAAACCTGTCGATGGGGTTTGTTTTTGAAGGGCCTTGCAGGTGCTCAGTTTGAAGAAACAGTCAGCACCAGCTATCTTAGCCTGCTTCAGCCAGCCGGCCATGACTCTTGCCAAGTGGAACGGCTGTTTACCAAGATTTACACTTCTTAGCAGAATTTTTGTAAGGACTTAGCAATAACGGGGATTAGTCCTGATTTGAGTTCTCAGGAGACCAAACACCAGTACAGGCACATCCATGCAATCCCCAGTGCACAGGGAGAGCCAGCTCCTTCTGCTCCCAGAGCTTGTCCCTGTTTGAAGGTACAACCTGCTCCACCAGTGGGAACCACTGGTTTCTGGGGCTGTGTTCAGGACAGCAGATGTAGCCACCATCCCCTGGTAGATGTGTTATGCCCAGTTCAGATACAATAACTCTTCCTCCAAGGCCTCAGCTCTGCAGCTTGCACAGGAGGGTCTAGTTCAATTCCCCAAGTGGATGTCAAGCACTGGAAAGGGAGTCTGTGGCTCTTCTCCTTTGTACACAATGTGCTGGCGAGAGCAGTTGTGTTAGCATGGCTGCATCTACACTACGGCCGCTGCTGGCATTGATCTGCTGTATTAAAACACTTGCCTCTGCCCCAGCCAACATTCCTACTGCAGCCAGCATTTGTAGGATAAGCCTAGCTGGAGCTCCCAGCCAGCTGTGATCATACACAACCGGCAATGTCTGTCTGTCCCTTGGCGAAAGCTTTGTCCTGTTCTAGCGATGGCGCAGCAGTAATGCTTAACCAGGCATGGGAATGCTTCTGAGTTTTTCCATCCTTCAGCTTATAGAAATGATCTTGGAGTAATGGTAGATTTACACTCATTACATCACTATGAGGATTCCTGCCTCACTGGAAAACTTTCCTGGACCTCAGAGAGAATGGAAAGTTTGGAGGAGAGTTGTTTCCAAAGCAAAACCATTCCAAAATACCCACCGCCAGCCAAACAATAGAGGTTTGGCACCATCTGTGGCAGTCTAACCAGCTTCCAGCTGCATCTGAGCATGCTTACGAGAAAAAGCCATGATGAGAGATAGCTACTGTCACATACAGCTAAGGAAAATGAAATACAGCAAAAAGCTCTGCTTCTCACCTCCCACTGATTCCTCCATGATAAATTTTTCCAGAAAATTAATTAAAGTTCTTTGTGTTTTGAATTCTATATTTGGCTGGAATTCTTTGCACTTGACATGTTGTCTAGGTGCCACAGGGAAGAAAAGTGTTATAAATTGTTGCATGTTATGTTGCAGAAATCATTTCCTCCCAAGGCAGTAAAATCACACTCACTCCAGATTAATCAGGCTATGTCCTAGGGCTTGCACTAACAGAAAACCTTCCTGAGGCTAAGCAAATGTTCTAAAGAGATTAAATATGTGCTGCAGTGATAGTTATAGACAGCCAATGTGAACACGTCCAGCTACCTGCAGCTCAAGGACATCCCTCTGAGGGGTGTCCACTTCAGAGGACAAGGACACACAGATCAATCAAACAACAGCAACCCCCAGCACAGTCAGGCAGGGGTAAAAAAGTTTGGGAACTACATGTCTTAGAAGGTCTCCAGCTGCTCCACTCATGCTGGCCTTAAGGCAGGTCTCCTCCAAGTGAAGGTGGTAATTTTTGGTGGCCAGGCTTTAAACCAAGTGCTTGAGAGCTCAGCCTAAGCTGTGATTTATGGCTGCTTTATGTCATTGCCAAATGGCCACCACCAAGCTCACAGGCATCAGGACAAACTGTTGTACAAGCGCATAGGAAGGAAGGCTTTCTGGTGGAGAGGAAGCACAGGTGCTGAGTGGCAATGATGTCCATCCCCTTATTGCTCAGGATATAAGACAATAAATTCCCTAACGGAATTTTGCTTTACATCACCAGGACTTTATCAGCTTTTTGCTTTTTTTTTTTTTTTTCTCTCTTAGTCCCTGCCCAGTGATAGTGTGCATAACACCATTCACTTAGTTCTGGCTAGGACTTAGCTTTTTCCACAAAAAACTGGGCTTGGGGGGCACTGTACATGGAGCAGAGATACCAGTATTGTCTTCTGAACAGGCAAATAGACCTAAAACCTCAACAAGCCGCTGCAGTAGTGACCAGCTTTTCAGCTGGCTGCCTTCCAGAGAAGGATTTACAGTCCTTTACTATGCCAGCATTGGAGGTTAAGAGGCAGAAACCTGACCTAGCCAAAAGGAAATGTTTAAAGGAAGGGCGTGATATAACCTAACCTTGTCACACTCATCCTGGGCTTGGACATTTTCCTGCAAACGCCTGGAGCTGGACTTCCAGCCCAAGCCCCTCCTGGCCTGCTGTCTGAGTGTGTGCCCCTCTCTCAGACACACTGCTTGCTGTGCCCCAGGGATGTCACCTCTTCTTTCCAAATCATTGCCAAGTAACTCATGCATTCAGCTCTGACCTCCTTTGCATTTCTTATGCACCTACTGCTCACACTTGGTACTTTGTTCTCCCTTGCTTGGCAGCACTCTCGGGATACATTTTTGGGGGAAGCTGCTCTGTGCTTGGGGCAGTACCTCAGGACTCATGACCCACATCAGGGCAGGGACACTCCTGCAGCTGGTGAACAGATGAAAAAAATAGGAAGGAACTAGTAGTTGAAAGAAACTCTTATGCACAAATCCACCATCCAGCCGTGCCTATCACCTCACCACAGGACCTGGAAGGGGCTGGGTGTGAGGGCTGGCAGGAACAAAGGAATCTGAGGCTTGGGAGGTGTCTGGCTTAAGTTAAGTTAGGAGAATGGGGAGGAAAGGTGTTTTCCTGTTTGCTTAGTCACCTTCATTTCCTCAGAATCCAAATTGGTAATAAAAAAATATTACCAATTGGTAATAAAAAAATTATGTTAATGTGCCAAAAATTAAACTAATTTCCAAAGTCAAGTCCAACTATTTTTCCAGTGTCACATTGAAAACTGCCCTTGGACTTCAGATAGATTCAAAAAACAGTTACAAGCCCCCAGTGTGAGTCAATTCCTCCAAAAAAACTTTTACCTCTTTTACCTACTTCTCTTCTCCTTTCAGATTTTGAGTCCATAATATTCCTCTTGAAATGTATAGTTCACTTTCTTGGATACTGCATGCTGCCTCAATCTTAATAGCTTGAGGCACATTGTCTGGAGTCAGCTCAGACTACATACACACATGCACATGCTCAGTGACTGCAGTAGCAGGTCTTTTCCTATTCTTATTTTAAGGAACAAGCTGTCTGGCTGTCAGACAGATTGACCCTCATCCCTTCCAATGGACATCTTTGCAAGTTAAAGCTTGTTCTCTTCCACATGTGCACTCCTCCCACACCCTCACCTGTAGCAGAGCACTGGAGGTAGAGCCCACCTCACCAGCCAGGGAGGTTTTCCAGTGTGTACAGAGAACAGTATCACCACGTGCAGCAATGCTTCATTTTATGCGAAAGTGGGGGAATGGTTGTGCAAACCAGTTATACATATGGAAACTATCATACCCAAACCTTGGCTAGCTTCACTGGAATTCCAAAAGTCTTGTCACCTCTCCAAGGACTATTTTCCTATACTATTTCAGTCTTTACTTGCTCCCACCCATTTTGACACCAAAGCTGTTCAAAACAATCTATCACTTTCTTCTTTTTTCCTTCAGATGATGTGAGATTTTCCCTGCCTACAAGAATAGCTGCTCTTTGTTAACTACACATCTAAATAAAATTAATCCAGGGTAGAAACCTGGTCTGGAAAGCTTAAGCTCAGAGGCCCAAATTTTCAGCAGGTAATTATCATCTGGAAATAGAGCTGTTAAACAGGAATTAACATACATCCAATTAAGAATGAGGAGAAGAAGCACTGTGTTCCAGGATGAGCACAGATACCTATCCCAGTGGAGAACTTGGCGGAAGGAGTAAATAGTGAATAGTGCCACTTCATTGCGAGTCCAAGCCTGGAGAAGGACTGTGCCAGCAACAGCTCTGGCAGTCCTTAGTTGGTGGATTTTAAGTACTTTTATTGCCTTTCATTTCTATTGTTGAACCACTCCTCCCTGTTCAGCATACTTAGCATATCTGAAGCAGAAAGTATTTTTTTCCTCTATACAGATGGAGCACACTATAATGGGGATACTGAGATGTGAACCCCCAAAGGTATTTGGTTCCTAATTTCAAGGAGATTCAACAACTCAAATGCATGTGAAGGTTTGGGATTAACTAACCCTCAAAGGCTGTGTTACTCACTGCATTGCCCCAAATCACAATGAGTTTCCTGGGCTCTGGGCTTGTGTTTTGACACCTAGAGATGTTTTGTTCTGTTACAACTGCTCCTGAGTCCAGAATACTTTCAATAAGGGAGTGGGAACAGTGCACACATGACATGGACAGACAGGCACAAGGAACTCCACCACTGCAGGTTTATGTCTTCGACACTTTGACTACCACCCTGCATCAACTGCTCATGCAACCTCTCTGCCTGGGAAACAGGGGAAGCACATGGACAAACACCCTGCCTTTACCCTGCTGGTGGGGTGTTGCTGTTCTTGCCAGACCATAACCTCACATCACAAATAAAATTTGGCATCATTCACTCCTGAACCCTTCTTTTCCTCGTGAGTCCCAAGAGCAAAGAGCTGTACTTCATGGAAAGCTGTTTTATCAAAGTCTCCAGCACTCACAGTTAGACCCAATGACAGCAGATTTTCAGGTAATTAGTTCAGCTGTTTTAGAGCTGAACTCTTTCTATATGTTGAAACTCCACAAATTTATTCCTAAAGTTGGTTCCTGAGAATCATACCTTCAACCTCCAAAGAGCAAAAATGTCTCTTTTGTTCGAGGATTTAACTACTGCTTAGATTCATTAGCAAAGGTAATTTTGGCCTAATTAGTCTTCTAATTTCTATGTTATCCCTTGTAGGAATATGCCCTCAGAAATTAGTAAAATGACTTATAATATATGCTAATCACCATAATCTGATTTGTCTTTAATTATACATGTAATGGGGAAACTAATTGGAAGATAAAGGGTATTTGGAAGGGCCAAAACATGTAAACCAGGAAGAGAATAGAATATTATCATTAAGCAACCAAAAAAATATGCTTTTGAGTTTGTGGAAGACTATGTTTCCAATAGCAGAAATATCAGATTGCCTCACTTCTTTTAGAGCTCCTTATAGTAGCAAAACTGATTTATAAATCTAATGACAACTGAGGTTTTGGCCTTACAGAATCTGCCTGGCCTCAAATGGAACACCTAATACAAGGACAAAAGCATGGAAAGCTTATTCGCAGAATAGAGTGCAAAATATAAACAAGCTTGCCATTTATATTAATGGTTTTTAAATGAAATTTTCTTAGTCAAAAATTTCCTCCTTGCAGAAAACATCACTGAGGTTTCCTCTGTGTTTAAAAACCAGACTGAGCTGGTGGGTCTTTTACCAACTTTGCAGTGTGCTTTTCTCTCTTTCCATGGATTTAATGGACAATAACAGTAAAAACAGCAATTTCCTTGGCATTTATTACTTTTGTTCCTGAAAAGTACATTTGGTATGAGGTACCGTCAAATTCTGTCCATGCTTTAAATGTTGCAGTGTAATGTGACTTCATAAAGCACAGCAAAAAAAGGAGAAAATAAATTATAGCTGTTCTATAAAGTTATCAGAAGGGTGTAATTTGAAAATATCTTATTACACAAAAGGGCATAAATCAGCAAAATGAAAATACTAGAGCTATCCATGTCCTTTTGCATAAATATTTGAAAGGATAAGCATTTTGTCACCTTAGTGCTTTCTGCAATAGGAGAATTGAGGTGCAGATTTGTAATTTGTCTTGATGAAAACCAGGTTTTTTGTTTAATAGTGGGTGTTATTACAGTGTATTGTTCTGCTCTTTTTTCCCTATTGTTAGACGAAAGCTGACAAATTGCACTTTGACTATTCCACTTCAATAAATATGTCAGTGTCCATTGTCTTTTGTAGCAAAACCTGCTCAGAGGCTGAGATGTGAATGGGGGAAGCTGACGCACATGCTCTAGCCCTCTCAGCCCTTTGCCAGGGTTTGTCTCACAGTTCTACCTGTGCATCTTTACTTTGTGCTTCCCCCAGAATTGCAGCTGTAATGGATTTTCTATTAAAAAAGACCAGCTGCAAACATTTGCAGTGGTTTTCAAGTGTTCAATCCTTATCTTTGATGATCCCATGGGTAAGATACACACCTTTGATCAAGTATGTGGAAAGCATCCACACCAGATTTTCAGGTATTTTAGGAAGCTTGAGTTATCATTTAATTGAATGTTCACGTGCTGTTAAAACCAGCACATCCTTCTGGGCAAAAGCTTCCAGAAACCAGAGGGACATCCTGGATCTTCAGCTCTATCCCACAAACCAGCTTCTGTAACTTAATGCAGAGGAAAAACTGCTCTCCCCAGGAAAAACAGAGTTTCCTCTCTTTCAACAGCCTGCTGCCCTACCTGGTCACATTTTCATCCACAAAAAAATTAGATCAATATGTCCCAGCAGTGTCAGTGCTTTGCTGGGGTATGAGCCATTTTCTTTCATACAAAAGTTCTCTAGGAAGCTTAATTAAATGATAAAGCTGCATGTCATTTTTCAGGAAAAAATACGTCAGCATCTGCCATTGTTCCACATTTTAAATTTAAATTGTAAGAGACTTACACAAAATTTGTCTTTGGTACCTTCAGACCAACAAATAGCAGAAAGAGTGGTGGCCACACCAAAGTCGTGAGTTGGAGAGGACACCTTAAAGCAGGACACAGACAATAAAATAAATAAACAAAAATCTGCACTGACCCTTAGTAATTAAACAAAAAACCTGTAATAGCTGGTATTTTTATTTTGAAATAAAAAGTCTTGTGCTGAAGGTCTTTCTAGACCTTTACAATCAGTTCCATTTCTTTCTGTGGCTTTATGTCAGCCAAGAATTTGAACTAATGAATATTGTGTACATCTCTCAGTTTAGGCAATATCAGGACCTCTCCTAATTTAGGCAACTTAAAAATATCAACAACTATATTTTTTAATGACTTGTGCATGCCAACCCTTCAGCCACTGGCAGCTGGGATCACGGCACAGCTAGGATTGTCTGCTAATCTTCTTAAGAGAACTAACCACACAGCAGGACACGCCTTAAAGCTTGTTTTTAATTTTTAAATAAGTTTTATTAAATAGTGAATTGGGGAATCAGAACACGTTCATATATTTTTTACTTCCTCTATCAATAGGACAAAATCAGGCCAGCTACACAGAAGAGATAATACATGACTCAGTTGAAATATTAATTTAAAATAGTATTCTGCACAGACATAGATCTTTCACGATGACAAAATATTCAAATATTCTATTCGTCTGAGAACTTGCAATATTTGCTGAATAATTTGAACAATTAACTTTCCCATGAGGTATTACAAATTGTTTCCACCATCCATCCATCTTGTTTGGCTGGTAACTTAAGTCATCTGGTATGGATTACTGCTATTGGAAGTTTAAATGGCAACAAATCTAAGCAGACCCAACCTGTACCTTGTATAATGCTCTCACCAAAAAACAGCATTACTAGAATTGGGAAGCCTTGAGCACAGCCTCACAAACAGCTGGCAATTTTCTGAACATTTACAGCCATCAAACAATATCAGCAGCACTAGCCAGGCATGAAGAGGTTTGGGGTTTTTCCTCAACAAGCACACCCTGTCATTCAGCCTGTCCTCACACAGCGTTGCAGGCAGTGCCACAAGCCACCCTTCACCATGCCATCAAATGCCATCACTGCTCATGACCCTACTTCTTTCAAGGAAGTATTGACTGTGCCTGTATGTGGGAAGATGTTTGTGAAGATGCAATCTGTCTACAAAAAAAGCCACAGGCTAGAAGGTAACTTTGGTACTTTTTAAAGAAGAGGCAAATGGGAAAGAAAATCACCATCCCTGCGGGCTTCATTTGACCTTCGTCTAATGTTTTTCCATGGGTGTATAACTGAGTGAGCCCAAATGTGGCCACACACCATAAATTATGAAAACATGCCTAGAAAAGATGCAGTGCAGAGGAGGATGATATGAACGAATCTGGATGACATTTAACATACAAGTTAATAGTCATATTGTTCTTGGGTTTTACTGAAAATTACCAGGCAGCTTCTGGAAAATATGTGCTGTTGGGAATCTGTTCAGAGTTTTTATCAAAGCTTCTTTGCAACTAGTGGCAAATTATTGTTCATTCCTCTGGAATTCCTTGAAAAAAAGATCACCCTGATTTCAGCCTCTTACTTTGCATAGCCTTGCAGCCTTTTACTTTTCATAGCCTTGCAATCTGTAGCTTTATAGGAAATGTGTTTTCATAATAGATATAATAGCAAGCATTTGTGCAGCAAGCAGCAGTTATAAAGTGTTAGCACAAATCAATAGCATTTTCAGTGTCAAGAGACTTGCCAACCTTAGTCTTTGCAGCTCCCAGTGAGGTGAGTGTGTTATCAGTTTATCTCAGTGATAGGAGTGGTTATCACTCCATCCGAAGGCCGGTGGGTCACACCCCGTCCAGCAGCTCGCTCTGGCGTCAGGAGGTAGGCTCAGCTGGATTCAGGTGCTGTGCAAATAGGCTGCTCTTTTCTTGTTCAAGTACTTCGCAGCCCTGTGAGTTAATTGTTAACACTTCTGGCCAGACTGAAGGCACATACATGGGAGCTGCCTGCCTAAAGCTGGGGTGCTGGAGCTGATCCAGTTGCCTATTTAGGAAGCACATTGTCCTTGTCCTCCCAGTGCTTGCAAAGGTTCCACTGTTAACCTGACAGCTTCTGGGCTGCTTCTTCATTGCCTCAGAAAGGGGAAATATTTGACTCTCTAAGTCCAATTTCTCTCACCTGGTCACCCTAAGTTCTATGTGGGTCTGGTGCAGCCTGGCCAAGCTACAGAGGGTGAAGGTCCTTGCTGGAGATGTGGTGCAGCCCAGCTGCTGCACTGCTCGACCTTTACTCCTTTCTTCCCACCACCATTGCTATCCAGGGTAGCAGGCAAAGTTGTGGAGGAAGGAAAGCAGAGATACCTGGCCAATCTTTTTCCCCAAGGGAAGGTTTCCATCCCAGCATCATCCATGGGTTGTGCCACTCCATTTTTTCTAAGGGGACACTGCAAAGTCACTTCAGTGCAAGAGAAAATTGGAATTAAATGCTTCTCTATTGAGGAGCTGCAGAAAATCTTGATGTAGCAACATCCACCTCATCTACAAGCATGATGGTGATGGGACACAAGGGTACACTAATAGAAAACAAGATTATTATTAGCTACACCACTGAGAAAAAACTGGCATTAAAAGTACTATAAATATCTAGGGTTTTTTTCTTTTTTTCAAAGACATGAAGTATGAGGCAAAGAAAATTAACCATGAGGGAAATAGTTGGAGTGGTGTCACTACTTTCATGGTTATTCCTAGCAGCATAATTGCCAATAGCATGAACAATGAGAGACCATTGTTAACTTAAACTGCAAAATATTTTCCAGCAATTTATGCAGCAAAAAAGCAGCCAGAGTGAAGGTATGCAAGGATTTTAAAGGCAAAGATGCAACTACCAGTTCTGCTAGAAACACACTGTTTTTTTTTCCTCAAATAACAAAAAATGTTACTAATTTGATTAATTAGGAACCTTCAGAAATAAAAAATGCAGCATGAAAATCTTGATTAGCAATCATTGCTACCCAAAGTTAATGACTGCTAATGATTAATTAACAATTGCTCAAATGAGTTCCTGCAGCAGTTGGATGAAATTATATAGGAAATTACTGTGCCATGGTACACTAGACAAATGATTCCCCTAGTGTGTATTTATAGAAGTAAATTGCACAAAGCAAGCAGCAGAACAATTATCAAAACTAATCAGTCCTGGAACTCAGGATGTTGTTTATCTTTTATCTGGGGCTGTGGAACAGTCAGATAACCATGAAAACCTCATCACCTGTGGCAAGACTTAGCATCTGGTAACGGATGCTCACCCAGAGCGCCAGCATTACAACAACATATGCGTTTTGTGCTCCCTTGTAACCTTCTGGTTTTGAAGGAAATTTAAAAAAAATGTGGAGAGTATTTTCTTCAGGGATCAGGCTCAGGAACTGCAATGACGGCTTTCTCTTTAAGGGCTTTATCCAGCAGAGAAATGCAGTCATGCAATTTCATATACAGATGTGTGACCATTGGTTTCAAGGAACACTACAGTTCAATTTGCACTCATCTCACTGCAGGATCAGTTCTTGGTCACTGATTTTACTGAGCTGTGCTTGCAACAAAGTGAGGCTGGAAACTGTTTTATATTACATTGAAAAGAAGAGGAGGAAGGGGTAAAGAGGAAAAATAATACAGTCATCAGAAAATTATTTGAGGCAGTAATAAAACATTGATAGCTAATGAAAAGGAGAGACAAACCTACAAAATGTATCACATGGTTGTATTTTGTTTAATAAGAGAATTTAATTTTAAGTGAATGGATGATTCACATGGAAAAATATGTCCTCAGTATTCATCATCTGTGGGAGAGTACTGTTACAACATGCATAATGTGGTTTCAGAGAGAACAGTTTGGCTTTGTAATAAAGATGTGGGTTTCAGTGGTTAGAAATGTCTACGTTACTTTAAAAATCTGTCAAAGTTACAAAACTTAAATTTTGTTAATGGAAAAATGTACCAGAATTATTCCCAAGCTGTTATTACAACTTAGTCTTGTCATGCAGAGAAAGCTGCAGTTAGTTATCCATGCTACTGGGTCATTACATATTCTCCTTGAAAGATACAATCCCATCCATTTTATAACATTATAGCAACACAGCTATGGTTAATCATCTTCCCCTTCACAATATTAAAGAGTTGTAACACTGCAGTGGGGAAAAACCTCCACATCCTAAAGCTTTCACTGCTCCTTCTGGGCTATTAAATCTTTACCTACATCTGCTGTTGTACTTAGTTCTCCTTACTCCCTGCATTCATTTGTTCAGCATGGAAATCAACCGGCAAATAAGCTTCTTAATCAGTTTTCCAAAAGCAGAAGATTGTTTAATGGATGCAAAGCAAGGCCCAAGCTCATTGCCTCATCCAAAACCAGTTCTGTCAATGACTGCATTTGATGGGAACCCTTGGACCAGTGTTTATTCACCACAGGGTGTTTGTACACAGTACATGGGGAATATATATGTTGTCCTGGGCATAAATCAACATATTCATGTGGTATAACCCCAAGTGCCTTCAGCTGAGGTGACTGGCTGAAATGGGTACCAGAGACACAAGTAGTATGCAGCTTCTGCGTATCTCAGAACAGAATCCAGGTGAGTACTGAATTGAAAATAAATGTATGAATTCTTTTTTTAGTAGCCCTTTCTGAGGAAAAAAAAAATCAGCTTGACATTTATCACTTTGACTGCTCATTCATTTAAAACATTGTGAATAGAGTGATTTTCTGTAGCAAAAGTACATTTACTGCTCATATAGCATAATCTGGGCCAATCTGAATTTTCATTCCTAACTATACTACTACCTGGAAACAGATAACTTCTGAATTTTTCAGTTAAACCCAGTTACAAGGGCTTAGAGAAATTGATGGATATATTTGACACAAACAGGTGAGCTGGGAAAAGGAAAAAAGAGAGAAAGAATCTGTTACTGCAAAACAGCCATCATCAGATGCATGCATTTCAGGCTGCCAGGGCCCAGGACAGGAAGAAATAACTTGTTTAATTCATTAAGGAAAAAAGCAAAGCTGAAGCATCATTTCTGCTCTTTGATCCTAACTTCCTGNGTTCTCTCCCTCATCCTGCTGGTGGGGGAATGAACGAGAGCCGTGTGGGGCTTGGCTCCTGGCTGGGGTAACTATGATTAAAATGCCCATATACCTCTCTTCTCATCTAAAAAATCTAACATGTTTCATTTCCTCACATGAGATGTGATGCTAAGAAATCTTCAAGTAGGAGAATGCACCCACTGCCAGGTACTGTAGGACAGCGACTATATTTCTTCAACATTACTTTCCTGTTAAAAGACATTAGGAATGCACAGTTGCAATTTTGCACCACTTTTGACTCAGGCGGTACCTTTGTTCAATAAACACCACTGACCACACCATAAAATATCTATCTAGCCGAAAAAGTAAGCCATTAAATGTGTATTTTTAGTAAGCAATAGTCAGGAAAAAAAATACCAAAACTGAAAACTCCAGAGCACCAGAAGCCATGCTAAGGGAGAAAAACGAACCTTTTAGTAGCGTTTATATTGGTGACTTGTATCAACGATCCTGATGCAAACTGAAGTAAAATTTCAGGCCAACTCTAATACATGCTGTATAGAATTTGGAAAGATCAATATTTTGACACCTTTCTTTTGGCTAAACTCAAATTAAGACCCAAATCCTATGCATTACAAAATGTTCTCATACCCTATGAAGTGGTCCCATTTGCCCCTATTCCCAGTAATTCAAAGCCCCCTTTATGGCAGATGTTTGTGCAGATCTATTTAAAATAAAAGAAAAATGGGTTCCAGTTTCCTCTTGGGTATCATTCTAGGCCTGGGGAAATTCAAGTCAGGTAGAAAACTTCTCTTCTGCTGGCAGGAGAAACCCCAGTTCCACAAAATGAAGCTGCACACAAGTCTCCAAACATGGGACAGCTGCACCAGATCTGGCAAGTAACCAGAATGCACAAACTGAGCACTGTCTCTAATGAAGAAGTTCAAGGAAATGGCCTTAATTGGTCCCTTTGAAAATGCCAAAGAATTGAGCAAAGCTGATGAGTCAACAATGACCACGGAAACAAGCCACTACAGCCACTCAGCCAAAAACAAGCAAAGCGATGAGTTGGCCAAAATGCTGAATAAAAAAGCAGCTGAATCTTCTTGTAGTCGCAATGTTCTTCTGTGTTAAAATCCATTCCAGCTATAAACCAAGAGACCTGCCTTCCTGTCCAACCTCTCACCCTGCTTTTGCCGTTCAAATTGTTCTTTAAAGTATATTTTTTACCTGTAGTTTTACAGTTCCCTCCCTCACTGTAAGACATCAAATACCGGTGCTTTTACTCTGTGTACACCTCACCTCACACAGACAAATCTGTTAACAGCCTGCTTGAGCAAACAGTAGCACGAGGATTTCAGGGTGTGCCCAGCAATAGCACACTGGTACCTTTCAAGCCCTGGTCAATGCTGCTCACCAGTCTGCCCCCATCAGTTGAGTGCTGCTCTCTTTGGATGGCCTCCCTTGTTTGTGTACAACACCCCCTGTCCTGCCATTTCACATGAACTACAAACAAACCAAAGGACATCTATGAGATTTCAAAGCCATCACTCCAGAATTAGTGAATTATATATTCAAAGCCATGACTCCAGAATTAGTGGATTATATATTCAAAGCCATGACTCCAGAATTAGTGGATTATATATAAGGGTGTTGGGGCATGTCCTTCCCCTCAGGCTCCCCAAAAGATGGGGGTACAGCCAGAAGCCCAGCTCTCAGGAAAGCAGAGATGTTGGGAGTACTGCATATACCTGTGACACACGACTGTCCACATCAGCTCCTTCAGCTGAGTTTCAGAAGACCCAGATGCCTAAGTCTCAAGTAATCACTAAAAGACTACAAAGTACAGCCCTTAAAATGTACAAAGTACATTCTAAGCAACACTGCAAGCTGACATTTAGCCTTCTAAATTGTACAGACTGGGCACATGTTGGATAAAAATTAACCAAGTGTTGAAACATATTTTCATCCCCCTCAAAATCATTTAAACTTTTGATATCAGAGCACCTGCAGCACAAGGCATCAGTGGCACCCACCTGCTGCTTTCCTGAGGGCTGGAGTGAGATCCACAGGCTGCTGGAATGACATTTTCAAATAAATGCTGCCAAACCATAATAAAAATTTCCAATATTTGGTCTCTGTGTTCAGGCTTTTCAAACACATGCTAATGCAAGCCAGAATTGTACCCAGCAAGGCTCCCTTGATACTTAAGGTAAATTTTTGGGTATACATTTGCTGAATTGGGCCTTTTGCAGTGTAAGTTGGAACTCATGATGAATGAGGAGATGTCTCCTGGAAAACTGGATTCCTAGAGATGTTTTCATTGATTGGCATTTTAATAAGTGCCTTGAGAAAATATGGAAGTGCTTCAGTTCAAAAGGCTGAGGAGGGAAAGATATTTTATGAGCCTCAAATGAAAAAATGTTTTCAGTCTACCTACCACCTCTGTTGAACTCTCTAGAAAACATGCCATGGCAGGCCAGTACAGAAAGACAGCACAGTGCCATTTCTGTGCTATACATCTAAAAGGGTGGTCATGTCTTCTACTAAGAACCAAAGCCTGAAACCCTCACCCAGCTCCAAGGCCTGAGCCATAGCATGGCAATACCAGTCCCTTCATCCCACCGACTACAATGCCTGAGCAAGCACAGTGAAATCAGGTCCTGTGGGTCACAGCTCTGTTCTGCAAAGCAACTACGGGGAGCCTACTTAAGATTCATTCAAGCTGATGGGAACATCGTTTAGTGGGCTTTTTATCAGGGAGCTTACTTACTTCATCCCTGACCAAACAAAAAGGCATTGTTGGGAACTTCTGCAATAAAAATAGTGTAAGTACAGAGCCTGAATCTAGCAAACTGCTCAGGATTGTAAATCAGTAGATCCCACTGACCTCCTGAGCTTCGCAAAAGTCTGTCTCAACTGCGTAACAGGATGAAAGCCTCAGCTGGGATCAAGCCCACAGGGCTGGGAGCAGTACAGATGCTCAGACCCCAATGGAAGCTCTTACACGATGCAATCCCTGAGTGATGAACTAAAGCAGTCCTAGGCATAAGGAAGGGCAGGGTGGATAAGTCCCTTCTGCACCCAAAAGTGACAGTCTCACTCCCACAGGGCAGCCTGGAGTCTGGCAAGGGGGCAGCTGGCATCCCTTCTGCCTGGAAAGAGACCTAAATCCAGGTTTCCCAGACTCTCGTTAACTGCTCTAATTGCAAGATTGTCGCACACAATAGCACCATAAGCTGCCTTCAGGGAAGCTGGCAATGGTATTTCTGCGAGAACAATCCTGCCTGTGTACTAAGCACGGCAAAGGCTTCGGGGCAGGAACATTTTGCTTGGATCCCAGCTGGTCTCTGGTATTCTCCACACCCCAAGGTAACATCTGTGCCAGAGCAGGGGCAGCTCTAGGTCTGTGTAAACATGCAGGTCCAGCCATCTTAAAATCAGGAGCTGAGGAAGTTTTGCCACCAGGTAAAAATCCCCACACTTTCACTACCCAAGTCCTCTACTGGATTTGACTCCAAGTTCTCCACAATGAGGTAACAGTTATACGTGGAAAAAAAAATATGATTCAACTTCTCCAGGTACTATGGTATAGTATGAAAATCTTATCTGACATCTAGTGAATGTCAGCAACAGTGACAGCTGCTGGTTTTAGACAAATGCTGGAGTGCTGACACTGCAATGTACAAGCACAGTATTGTACATTATCTGCTTGTGTCCCCCTCCCACCCACCTGAAATTGAGCCTTCTGGGAAGACATCCAAGAAAGAGAACACCTAATACTCAGGCCTCTTGTCTCCTTTGACAAAACCCCATAGACCGGAGTAGATTTAAGAGGAACAGAAAACCTTAGCAAAACAAAGAAAACCATTTTTAAGAGCTACACTGAGTGCCAGAAGGCTAAACAAAGACTTTATCTACTCCCAAAATAACAAATTGGTCTAGTGCCATGAGTGGTCTAGCAGTTCTAGAAAGCATATCACTTTTAATGCCAACAATAACAGACACCTTAGGTCAAATATGACCCCTTTAGAGAAATTTACCATATATGACTAATTCAGACAGACAGTAGTAAATCAAGTCTGTTCCTCATCTATACATGAAATTATTTATAGCACAGTGAAATTCTAACATTAGAGTATATTGCATGATATATTTGCATATTAGTGGTATATTGCACAATACTTTTATTTCATATATATTTATTTTTTTCAATATTTCTTCCCTGAAGTACAGTTGAACTAGGGAAAAAAGACTCAAAATATAAAATACTATATAAATTTAACTGCAAACTTGCTACTAAGACAAAATAAACAGCACTGAAACTTCACATGAGTTATTTGAAAAGGTCAGGGCAATAGATGTGAGATGATGTAAACCATGTTGTCCTCCCAGTCCACATGAAAATAATAAGTTTCTCTATAGATATGTATACATGTGCACATGCGTCTGTGCATATGTGTGCATTCCATACCAATTTGAGGGCTGCTCTAAGGCAAAGAGGAGTAAAATACGTCAGATTAAGGCTTTGGAGTGAAGGTGACAAAAGACTGTCAGGCATGGGGGAAAAAAAAGGATTAAGCAACATGTTATGTCCTGCTTTTCCATACAGCGAAAACAAGAGGAGTAAAAAGGCAATGAAAGCAAAAGGAGTATCAGGAAATGTTTGTGTAAATTAGTGAACAGCCCCTAGAAACTACTTTGATACACATTACTAGGGTGATTAGCATAGAAAACACAAGGATTACATTCACATAGATTTGAATATCATACAAAGTTACAGCAGCTAAAATAAACAACTCCAAGAATTGCCAACTTCCCTCATTTAAGAAGGACTTCTTCTGGTTGTACAAGTCCAAAGCAGAACAAGCAGTGTCCTGATGGCAGGCAAGCTGTCAATGGTCTCCACTTCCAGGACCAGGCAACTCATTGTTTCCTCATTTATACAAACTCATGTCAAACAAGTGATGTGCTGACCCCCACAAACATCCACAGGCAAGTATAGGGTCTCCATCCTCAGCAGTGAAAGCCTCACTGAGCTGGCACAGACTTGAGCACATACAATCAGATCCCAGCACAATGAACAAAACATGGGCAAATAGGCTAAAAAATGTCTGGCTGTGTGCCATGCCAGCCTTGTACTTATTGCTGGGCTGTGAAACAATGGGCTGGAAGCAAGGAAAGAAACTGATAGAAATCTCCAACACCTCCAAGCCTCCAAGGTGTGCAGGTGCCCTACAGTAAATCCACATGATCAAAAATTGATTTAGTATCTAACCAGCCTGCCTGTCATCTTTTCAAACAAGAGCTGTGCTCCTGAAGCACACCAGCTCTTAGGGAACATTTTCCTGAAATATCAAACTGGTAAGAGCAAGCCAGGTGGGCTGAGAGAGGAGGCAATATGCACAGGAGGTGGCTTCTGCTGTGTGCCTTAAATTTGGGAAGTCCTCTGCTCAAGCAAAACAGCTGATGGAAATTACCAGCATTGGTTACCCCAAGTTATCAGCAAGCATCTGGTCCAATGGTTGAATGCTCATCTTTCAGCTGATTTCCATACTGGTACTGCCACCAGACTCCAAATTCACCACAGGCAATGAAATTGCCCCATTCCCTTTTCTGATTATTAAAGACCACTGATGGCATCACCAAACAGTAAAAATTGTGCTAACCTGCAAAGCAATCCTATTTTACCTTAGATCTTTTGCAAAAATAAAAATCCTTTTTTGGCATTTTATGGCATTTTTGGCATTTATGCCTTTTTGGCATAAAATGGCTGCTTTTTAGGAGAGCTAATTACTTTTAATTTCTGCTAACCCTCTTGCTGGGAACATACTGCCTAATTGAAAACAGTATCTGGTTGCCTGACAACAATTACATGTAAACAAATCAAAACAAAATTTAGCTGTGAATTTCAGGCCCACGTAATTGCTCTTAGAACATGAAAAGCCAGGTTTGGAAGAATTTATACAATACCAAGGAGCCTTTACAAGGCCTGATTCACACCAAATTATCACACCAATTGAAAAATTAATAAGCTTTTATTGCTGCAATACCTCCTGAAATTTTTTAGTGTTTGTTGCACTTTTGCTTCACTGCTGTTTCTGCAGAGTTTGGCCTGAGTTGTGCTGAGGATTTGCTGTTGGACAAAGAGAAGCTGTGGCTCACTGCAGGAACAAGACTGAAACCACATATGGTGGAGGAGAGACAGACAGCAGGCTGCTTGCTAAATGACCAGCACCATAACAGTATTGCCTAACATTTCATCTTCAGACTAGATTGTTGACCTTTAATTAGTGACCTTTAATTATAGTTGCAACCAGCTGTGATAGGGATATGGCTCTCTAAAACTTATTGCCTCTGCTCAGTGATCACAATGTTAGCGGCCATCCTCACTTGAGAGGGGTAAGATGGCCAAAGAAAGGGAGCAAAAAACTGTCCAAAACTTACTGAAATCCATGGGCTTCTCTTAGCTACCATGGTGTGGAGGGGGTCAGGGAGAGAATTGGAACTAGGTGAACTTTTAAGTTCTTTTTCAATCCAAACCATTCTATGATTAGTGGGTTCTTGATTTGGCCTCAGCCTTGGCTAGACAAGGGGATCACCTTCTCTTAGGAGGGTTTTGTAGCCCAGCAACAGCTGGCAGCCAGAGCTGCTCTAGCGTGGCCTACACCAGCCCCTGGGAGAGAGAAATGCCAAAACCCTTCTGCTGTTCCTCCCACTCTGAACCATGCCACTGAGGCTGTTATGTGCACACAAAGCATAGTATTAAACTGCAGGGCACAACATGATAACTTACGGGTTTTCAATTGAGAGCAGAAATGTTTAGGTGATTTACATTGGACTGGTGGGTGTGTACTTGTGCTCAGCAAATGACAGAGAATAAATATTAATGTGTACAGCCTAGGATCAAAAAACCACAGACATCAGTATCATAGAATCATAGACTAGGTTCAGTGGAATGGACCTTTAAAGGCCATCTAGTCCAGTACCCCCTGCAATGAGTAGTGACATCTTTTACTAGACCAGATTGCTCAAAGCCCCAGACAACATGACCTTGAGCACTTCCAGGACCGGGGCATCCACAACTTCTCTTGCAACCTGTTCCAGTGCCTCACCACCCTCACAGTAAAGAATTTCTTCTTAATTCCTAAGTTAAACTTACCCTCTTTCAATTTGAAGCCATTCCCCTTGCCCAAGCATTACATGGCCTTGTAAAAAGTCCCTCTCCAGCCTTCTTGTCAGCCCCCTTTAGGCACTGGAAAGTGATATAAGGTGTCCCTGGAGTCTTCTCTTCCCCAGGCTGAACAACCACAACTCTCTCAGCCTGCCTTCACACAAGAGATGTTCCAGACCTCTGATCATTGTTCTGGCTTTCTCTGCACCCATTCCAACAGGTCCACATCTGTACCCAGATAGATAGATAGGTAGATAGGCTATACACATTTCTGACTTAAAATTCAGTCTCTGATTAAATGTGCAAATTATTTTCAGTTAGTGAGAACAAGCCTTCCGGTGGTAAGAAAAGATCACCCTTAAATCTTTAAATTCCAATTAATGTGTTGTTTATTAAGGCTTTTAATCATCTGGACTCCTGCAGGAAAAAAATACTAGGACAAAAAAAAAAAAAAAAAATCAAAGATAAATCTAACTGTACAAGCAGTAACATAACTTGCAAGGAATACAGAAAATACATGTATTCCTGCATCTCATAGCCAGTTTGGAATTAATAAACTTCTGAATTTTAAAATAATTTTTTAACCTAATACTAAAACTTCTCATGCTGATGACTGTCTCCCTAGGTCAGTCTCCAGCCTCAAACAGCATTAAATGCTGGTTCTTTGTCCTCCTCCAGAATCTTTTCCACTATTATCTTCCTACTTATCTCTGTTCCAGTTTATCTTAGTACCACTCATCTTGTTTCCCATATTTACACATTTACTCTGTTTACTCTCTTTGCTTCCTATGCTCACTCTGAGCTTGACACTTTCTCTTCTGCCTGTCACAATGTCCCCATTTATGCCTACAAAACAACCAACATTCCTTTTTTAAATCTTTTTTTAATCCCTATTCTTTAGATAATAAATCTCAACCACTTCCCCTTCAATCTCTGTTAGCACATCTCCTCTTGGGGTTGAGTTAAGCAGGCTGTCTTCCCAACTTCCCTACAATCTCTTTTATGGTGTAATATGTCTTCTAATTAAGTGTATGGAAGAATATAGACTTCAAGGAAGACCAAAAATTAGTCTGTGCTAGACAATGGCAATTCCCTTATTTTTAAAGTTTGTGCAGATAGTTATCTCGTCTGTGTTAGAAAAGAAAACAGTGTACTGTGTCCTAACATCTAGGAAGATAAACTGACTCCAAACACAAAGCAGAATCAATAAGAAACAAAACAGCCTCATTTCATTGCCTTGGTTAATGGAGTGTAAAAAACAAACTGACAGCACAACAAAGAGAAAAGAATAATTGATTTCGAAATGCATTCCAAAGGTGACATTTGTAATCCAATTAAGGAAAATATTGGAAATTTTTCAGGCTTTTTCCTGATCATGGAATTTCACTGTTGTTGATGCTGGATCTTCCTTTCAAGTGATAAAATTTCTATAGGAATCCTTTCAGCTCTTTCATTGCTTTTTTATTCCCACATTTCTCGGCAAAAGAGATCTGTACTCTACAGGCATTGGTCTATCACAGCAAGATGGTGTGTGGCTGTCACAGACCACGTATTACATGACAGTGGTTGTCATAATTTGAACGCAGTGTTAACAATAAAGACTAAGCCAAGCACTGAAAACTGACCATCGGCGCCGCGCAGACGAGGTTCTGACACCCCAGCCTCCTGGAGCTTCTGTATTTGTGCCAAGAAAAAAGGGACCACTGCCAAGACTGTGTGATGTGCCCCAAGTGCTCTTCCAAAGCACAGTTGTTTTCACTCGCTGTGTGTGGAAGGGGTCATAAATTGCTATCCAAAGAAACCACAGACAAGCAGAGTGCCTTACAATGATTTGTTCCTGATGATTGCAGCACGGCCGCTAGGTAGGATTTCTGCACAGTCGGTATTAACTGGGGACTGCTGAGCACCCTCATTAATGCTGTGGCCAATAAGAGGGGTAAAGCATGGGCAGGAACGGGAGTAGGAATGAGCATTGGGGACAAGGGACATGGGGAGTTCCAGTGTCAGTGCTGGTTGATGGATATATCTGCTGATGGAGGAAAACAGCATCCCAAATGAACAGTTTCTGCTGGGCAGCTCGCATCAGGGGCTCACCGTGCACTACAATGGCTTTTATGTTAGTACAATCACAAACATTTCTCCAAGGACTCAGTCCTGACATCCTCTCCTTGCTGAAACCTTTGCATACAATCAGCATTTCTATGGTAGTATTATTACCTGGTTTTATTGGTTCAAATAATGATTTAGTGATAGAGGTAATTAAAATACTCCAACCAGTGATGATAACTACATTAATTAATAACCAGATTAACTGATTGAACTGACAAGGTATTCTTTCCTCCTCAGATGGCACTGAGGTGAGTAGCTCAGCTTTAAAATGCACATGTGAAGTATTACTGCTGTGTCACACAGTCACAATAATTTGGAGAGGGGGTATCTTTCCATTCCAAGAAGTTTTCCATCTTCCTTGGTAGATACTGTCTTTTAAATGAAGACAGCCACAAAGCTGCTGCCACAGATCCTGCACACCAGGGATATGTCAGAGACAGAAATGGGTCCATTGAGAGCTTAATGGAAGCTCGCTTTCTTGGCAGGAGCTAATGCAGCCTCACCTGTTGCTGGTATCCACTGGAGAAAGAAATCACACAAATGCAGTACTGCTGCTGGTTCACCACAGGGGCTCAGACTCACAGCTGCTAGGCACCAAACCAGAAGCTCTGCAGGCTGGGAATAGCTCTCAGGCACAGGTCTCCCTCGGCAAGCTGCCTGCAGCCAGAATACCCTTGCTTTTTCAGACAAAGCCTGCTTCAGGTGTTTCGTTTTCAGGCAAAGGGGTCAGAGGGGGGCTTTATCTTATGGCTGGCTCTTGTTGCTGCAGTCTCAGAAACACCACTAAGGTGGTGACCAGTGCCAACTATTTCCCTTCAGTGGTTGTTAATGAAGCACAGTCATATTTATGGAGAGTCCTGTTTTTCTCCCACCACGAGATTCAATGTGAGATGAGGTTTACCTACCCTTTCCTTTTCTACGGCTGGAGAAAAACAGGCTTCACAGCATGCTCATACACTCCCAAATGACATGTGACAAGCTGTTTCTTGTCACTAGCATTACAGTCAGTAAAAAGGAGTCTGATGCTCATGTTTTGTTCAGATGAGAACAAAATCCCACCAAGCCCCTCTGCAGAGAGTCAGGATAATTAAAGCACTGCTGGCTGCAAGGAGACATATTAGAAACTACCATCCCCACCACACTCAATAGCTTATTCTCCTTTAGGGGGATAGTTTTCCTGTCAAATTTTTCAGTTCCTTTCTCTACATCTGATGTTCCTATCCTGGGAAAGGTAAAGCATCATTGCATCTTAGCGTGTTGTGCTGCCAGGGGCAGGGACAGCTTTTGTAGCAATAATTTGCAGCAAGCATCAGCACGTTGCTGGGTTTACTGCTGACCACCCCCTAGCTGTTTCTGTGGAGTCTGAAATGCTTTTCCTTTGATGTAAGGATGCTGGAAACTTCATGTAATGGCAATACAATGCAACTTGAAAACCATCCGCCCTCTTCTTTCTCACAATGCTTAGCAGGGAGCTCTGGCACAAGACTGCCAGGGGCCCTGAGGAAGGTTGCTCACAGGTGATGTAATGCCCTGGCATACCTTGCCTTTGAGCTTCCTCTTCTTATCAGGACAAGAAGCTGCATGCAGAGGTGCTGGCATGGTACAGAAGGTTTTAGAGTCCTAAGAGTTACTGGGAAAAGGGACAATGAAGGGAAAAAAAATCATATGGGCTCTTTTTTTTAGCCCAACCAGTGCTTTTTGAAATTATGTATTTCGAGAAACTGCTATCTGCAGTTCAGCAGCCTACTATTCAGCAGCCTGATGGAGCTGGGAAGATTTTTGAAAACAGCAGGGTGTTTCACCTTGCTATCACCTCTTCACTTTATATCTAATAATAAACACATTTCCCTGCCCTCCTCAAAATCAGTAGCAGTATTATTAGAACAAGCTGTGTGGGTCCTCAAATTTTGTCCTCAGCTAATGATATCCTGTCAGTCAGCAACAGAACTTGTACATGGTTGAGACTGCTGAAGCTCTTGCCTGCAGGTTTTTCCATGGCACAGCACAAGGCATAATTTGGCCTTGTGAGCATACAGTGAAAAATCAAGCTTTATTAAAGAAATCCATACCTTCAGCCTAGATTATGCCTCCTGCCAGGGAGGTGACATCATTGCTAGTCTGGGTATTCATATTCTGCTGAGCTGGCATCTAAAATAGAGCTCATGTTTCCCCAGACTTTTCAGAAACCTCTGTTCAAATCCTTAGAACTTCAGTATAGTTAGTAACTTCAGTGTTTTGCTGGGTTTCTACAGTGCTGTGATCTGATAACTTCATCACTGGCAGCCTAGACTGCGCTTTACCTCACTAAATGTATTTAGGATTAGATGCAAACTGTGTGTTTCATTGAGATAAGTCTCACATCAGGCTGAACTGTTGCATGCAATACCCTCAGGATGAATGGATCCATCTCCCTGGGGGTCCAGGAACACACCAAGTCCCAAAACTTTTGCTGAACTGGGGTGGAATCTGAGAGCCTCTGAGTCAAAACCCACTGCTCAATCTCCTTAAAATCCCACCAGCACTCACTTGTAACAGTGGGCAGCTCTGCAGCTGCCTCCATTTCTGCTTGGAGCCCCTAAAGCAAAATAAAATAAAAACATAACCAATAATGAAGAAATCAATAACCTTAGAAAGCACAATCTTCTTATAGTGAGAATGCTTTCCATATCTGTGCGTTGGACTTGAAGAGACAATTACAAACCAAAAATCATAGCTCTGGTAAACTCTAGAATTGTGTGTTGTATTTTCATTAATTTGTGGAAACTTCACTAATTTATCATTATCATACTTACAGTAGCATAAATGTGTAACACTCTTGAGATGCATGCATGCTTAGACAAGGAAATTAGCTAAACACATAGTTCCTTCTGTGATAGGACAAATGTGTGTAATGCTGGGCACAAATTAACTTTTCACCAGCTGATATTGCACTTGCAAATCCCTTCTACTAGGGGCAAGTTTGGGGGATGGCCAGTGAGAAATTAACCAAGGTACCAAGGGAAGCACTGCACAGTGTCTGACGTCCCAGGCTGGTAAACAATAAACTCTAATGCTAGCTTTGAAATAGCTTTCCTAATGGGAAAAAAAGCTAAAATTATGCTCTTATGAGAACATACTTAAGGTATTTAGTCAGTAGTAACAGTATTTGGATAAAACTAGTTCCGACAAAAAAAAGTGTCAGAATATGAATATACCCCCTGCAAAGTAAAATCGAGACTAACTAGAATAAACTTTCAGGAAATGATAGCAAACAGCAGCAGCACAGCAGATTGACTCTGCCACAGGCACACACAGGGCCATGCTTACAAGATCAAATGAGGATAAAATAATCCCAGGTGAGTGGCAGGTATTTAGTGGATGCAAAAGGTCTGAGTACACTGATGTGCGCCAAGTCTTTTTAGAAGTAACGAGGTCAAACAAGCTGATGATTTACTCAGCTGTTCAAAACATGGCAAACAACTCTTGCATAAAATTAGGCATGGCTAAAACCTTGAGAAATTTGTTAGGAGGTGATAAATGTGCTTCAGGTGAATTTTACATGTGAAGGGAGAACTAGTTCTGTGTAGAGCCTGTGGGCTTTCCCATGGCTAAGGAAGCAGAAGAACAGAGAGGAAACACACACACACACACCACCCCCCCAACCCTGAGCTGCCAAATCAGCAGGGGAAAGGAACAGGAGTTGTTAATGCACTTGAACACTGCTTTTCAGAAATAAACTGTCCTAATTATAATCTGCTGAGCTCAAAATGGCAAAAGCCAGACAAAAAGCTGGCAGACTGCAGGAGTCAGGCTGCTTACAGGTGCCTGCCATGGGGAATTCCTCCCCAGGCCAGTGAGTAGAGGCATCATCTGAAATTTTGGGTGAGTCAGAAAGAGTAGTTCACAGCAGGTGTTAGGCAGGAACAGAGGGAAGGATAGGATCAGGTCAGGAGGATGCCAAGGAAGGTGAAGGGGGCAGTGGAGCTGCTTGGGCAATGGCAGGCATGTTCAGGGCTACAGGTTGAAGGAGTGCAGGACAGCAAGGAGGAATGCAGCAGGGCTGGATTCAGGCTTTATCTTAAATGAATTCTGAACTATGCTCTCAGGAAAGAAACAGAGAAAAAGAGACCTGTAGAGAAGATAGAATAAGTATACTTATAAATAAAATAACTATGTATTTATAGATAACAAATATACATACACATACTTATATTTACAAAATTTATTGATAAAAATAATCCATATCAATAAAAATAACGTATGTGGTAAAAATTTTCATTCTTTCATCTGGTTTCCTTCATTCCAAGGTATTATTCCCAAGTGTTGCAGTAATGTATCCCTTAATATTGTTCCTACAGTAATGGACTAACATGATATACTCATGTCTGACCCTCACAGTTACCCTATTTCTGACAAACTGACTAAGTACTAAACATGAGAAAATGAAATACTGGATGTCAGACTGTCTTTTAGCTCACTCAGCAGTGCCTCACCACTGAAGAGTGTTTTATTTCATACCAGAATGGCCCCTTAGTCACAGTGCGAATTTCCTTTCTTTGAGTATGGTCAGACCTTGCTAGGTCTGCAAAGCTTCTCTCTTCCCATTGGGATCTCTGCTGTTTATTTTTTATAGTCTGTAGGAAATGTTATCAAAAGACAAAATCTATTAGCGCTGGAGGCTACCCGAGGAGACATGGTAAATAATGTAGCATCATCATACGCAGTTCCAGCAGGGCTAGGAGCAGGACAGGTTGGACAAGAGAGCACAGGCATTTCTTGCAGCAAATTGAGTCAGCCTTTCTGACTCATACGCCTCTTACTTGTCCGACTTTGAGAGATACTCTCCCTTCATGCAACCTCCAACTCAAGAAACAACAGATGCTAACACTTCTGCTTCTCCTAGTGCTCACTTCCCTCAAAGCCTAGCATAAAGTTTTTGCTCTGATGCTTGATGTCAGACTCTTGGTCTTGCTCACAGGGAACACCAACCTGTTTCACAGGAACAGATACTGGCCTTGCTAATGGAGCAGGACTCTGAGATGCACGTAAATCATGCACAGTCTGATCATTCAAAAACCATTACAAATAAAAAAATTAAAAACTGGAAAGCAAAAAAATCTCAGCAAGTTGCAGCTGCCAGCATGCAGGCTACCGTACATGGAAAGAATGTTTTAAGGGGAGAGAACAGGTAACCCTTCTCATTCTCTGACCTGGTGTGGAGGTCCTTTTCAGTCATCTCACAGTACATGCGAGATACACGCATTTTGGGCCCAGGCTGCATGTCACCCAGCTGTCTCTGCCAACAGCTCTGCGGGATGTGTTTCACCCCAGCCAGCACACAGCCCATGTCACTGCACAATGCTTGTGCAGGAGGGTTCCTAGGGGCTGCCTCCACCCAGCTCGCTGGGCTTCATTCCTGGGGCTGTGCCTCTGCTGCGTGTGAAAAGGTCGTTCCCGTGCTGCCTGGCATTCCTGTGGGCAACGAGTAGGTGATTTGGTATTGGATTAATAACGAGCAGCGGATAAACCCACATCTCCCGCTAGACACAAGGACTCCTATGCATAATCCTGAAACCGACAGAGCCAGTACGCCACGGCCCTGGGAAACTGGGAGATGGGGACATTTATAAAAAGCAGCTGGAGCCTCGGGCCGTTTTCCCCAGCATGCTGTAGACAGCTCTAATTGCTGGCCTTTTGTGGAAACTATTAAAGCCCCTCCTAATCAGTCCCCACTGGAGCAGTGGTACAGCGGAGCTGAGGTCCCGAGTCCCACGAGCCGGGCACGGGCTCCTGCCTTCGCCCGCTCCTCACGTCCTGGGAAACCTCATTCCCGAGCCCTGCATCCTTTCCCCGTGCTCCGGGGAAACACGGTCACGGAGCCTACAAGAATGTCAAGCAAAAAAAACCTAACATTGGGTAAAAACCCAAGCTGTGGCCCTGCGGTCCGAGGCGGCAGCTGGGACATCTCCTGCCTCCCGGGAGAGACAGAACTCCCCGCCTCCCTCTTCGGAGCGCCCAGGGCGGGCCGCGCCAGGAGCGAGGCCGCGGGGGCTGGGCCGAGCCCCTCATGGCTCCGCCCCGGCTCTTTAAGGCGCCGAGGGGCAGCGTCGTGCTGAGACGCGCCGAGCGGAGCTGCGGTGAGTGCGGGGTGGACCGGGGTGGACCGGACCGGACCGGACCGGACCGGACCTCGGCCCGGGCAGGGGTCGGGGGTGGCAAGCGGCACAAGGCGAGCTGGTGCCGGTGGGGGCGAGGCGGATGGGGGCGATGCTCACCCGCTCCTGCTGCTTGGCTGCTCTAATGATGGAGCTGCCACGCACCGGTCTCCCCGACGGGCCGCCGAAAGAGCCATCTAGGATAACCGGATAGCCTGGAATTCTTGTGAGTCTGTCTTGCGGCTGGCTTAGGTCTCTTGAATTAGAGCTGCCGTTAACAAACGGGCCGGGAAGGACTTGGTGACTGCCGTGGCTTGTCTCGTGGATGATGTGCCGGGGACAAGCGGCTGCCGTCAAGCCACAGCCAGAATTGTTGGTGCTGGCAGTGAGATCACCTGGATGTTTAATTGCTGCTTTCGAGCCCCAGGGGCCTGCATGACCTAGCCAGAGAGTCCCGAGGGAGCAGGGCGGGCTTGAGGCGGGGCTGGAGGTCTGAACCTGCTCGCTGTGGGGCTCGGAAGGGAGCCCGGGCGGCAGGAGGCTGCGGGGCGCTGCCGGGCAGAGCTGCTGCTGCAGGGCACCGGCCCCTCGCCCCTGAGGCGCCTCCTGGGCACCGCTGCCAGGAGGGAGCTCCTGCTGTTGAGTAACTGAGGAAGTATTGCCGTTCTTCCCACGCGAGCCGTCATGGGAACATCATGGGGAGGATAAATGGAAATACCTTCTCTGGAAGAGAATACCTTGAAGTACCGACTTCCGTTCCTTTTTGGTTTTCTTTTAATGAATTCCCAAAGCTCTTATCAGAAGTTTTGAGTTAGCTAATGGTTGTCGGGTCGTCTAGTATTTTGTCTCTCGGGAAAAAAGGGTGGAGCTGCACCCTGTGTTGCCCAATATTGCGCGTGAAACCTGGGGCAAAGCTGGGGAAACCTGATTCAGGTCCTCAGCTCTAGTGTGCATGAAAACTAAATTATTGTTTGCTAACAAAATGATTAAAATAATGTAGGCTCATGTAAATGCACAAAAGAACATGAGTATGGTGGTGATGAGAGGAAAAGACAGAAGTAGTTCTTGTACCAAATACCATTTACATTTTGGAAAGCATACAGAGTGGAAAGGAATCTCTTCTCCTTTTTCTTCCTTTTTCTTTTTTTCCAGTCCATGCATTCCTTTTCCAAAGCGTTGTGTAGCCTATATTCTCTTTAACTAAGGACGCTCTTTGCTGTGATTGATGTCAGCTGCTGTGCGGTAGCACAGCCAAGCACTTGAATAAAAGAAATGGAATCTTGATTTTTTAGACTGTACAGTTCTGCCAAGAATGACAAAAGCAAAGTGGGAAATGTCATAAAACTAATTTTATGAGCTAGGTCGGGGTATTAGTGCTAAACCATGGAGCAGTAATGATGCTAATCCCATGGAAGTATTAAACAAAGAGCTATCCCAGTAATTGGTGTCAGTGTGCAAATGGCACTACTCAGCCACTCTGAGGAAGTTTCCTAAGCTGTTGCTTAGGAATGTACCTAAGGTGCCCCAATTTAGGTTAATAAACTAATCCTATTTTCCCACATGCCACAAATGGCTGTCTGCTTGTCTTGGACAAAGGTCTTGTAGCAGCTACCTGGCAGCTTGTCTTACTTGGGAACCACGCATCCTGTCTTGCGTCCCTAAAAGTGCTGAGCTGCTGCTCATGCTGCAGGGGCAGGAGGCTTGTTTTACCAAGTAAGATGGGTCACGTAATTCAGGCTTAGCCAAAACTGCTGCTCTCAGTTGTGATTTGTGAGCCTGCTCTACCTTGCCTGGGGTGTGAGGCAGCTCGCTCGGCACTGAGGCCTGTACCACATGTTGGGAGAAGAGCCCCTTAGAGAAAGGAGCTCTTGAAGCAAAGTGCTCCTGTCTGGCTCCCTACGGGGGCACTTCCAGTTCCACTCTATTGATGAGAGAGGCAGCTGGAGACTGGTAGTCCTCTGCTTCTGGCTCAGAGGGATGAGGGCAAAGTAACTGAAGGCAGCAGGCTGTGGGCTTTGTGTGGGGATGCTGTTGTGTGAATCTTCTCCTTGGCAGGCCTAGGAGAGCTTTTCAGGGTAACTGAACGTGAATTTTGCAGAGAAAAGACAGAAGCTCCCAAGAAATTCCTTCCTAGTCTCCCTCCCTGATAGTTGACCTGTACTGCAGTGTTGCTGTGGGAGCTCTGCAGGGAGGGAATGCTCTTGCTGGTGGGGTTTGCCCTCTGAGCTTCCAGTGGGCAAACCATGGTCCTCGCTCAAAAACCCTGTGTGAAATGAGGATCAGCAAGGAGCACTGGGAGTGATGTGTGCTGAGCAGCTCTGCTGGTTTAAGCTCATGGAGGCAGTAACCCTGTCTGGCTGCTGTTGACCTCTGTGCTGGTGAGAGGTGCTGTGCTGCAGGAGAGCAAACCAGCATTAAACAGCAGTCACAAGCCAAGGGCAGTTCAGGGCTGACAGTGAGATGAGCCTTCAGCAAACAGCTGTGTTAGCTCATGGTGGTGGGGGCCGGAGAAAAGCCCCAGAAATCTCAAAGGTGATGGGCAGGGCTCTGCTTTGGAACTTTAACCCCCAAACGGTTAATGGGAGGAGCTCCTTGTCGAGCTCGGGGAGAACTGCTGGTGGTGGTGACAGGGAGTGCAGGGGAGCTCGGGAGGGAGCAGATCAGCTTGAGATGGGACAGCCACTGCTTCTGGCTTAATGTAAGAGACTGTTCCTTCCCAAGGCTACAGGTTGACACAATGGGTGAGATGCCTGTCCCCATAGTTTTCTGAGTGTCTGTTGCAAGTAATGTAGGAGAGGGAGTTTCACTTCCTTTTAAATCAGCTGTGGCTACTTGAGCAGTTGGGTTTGGTTCATATACCTGCCTGGTAAAGGTGCAGTTCATGTAACAGGGGTGGAGTCCCTGGAAAATAATCCCCCTTTAATTTCTTTGAAGTGCAATGTGATCTCAAAGGAGTTCAGAACATTCCTACAACCCTCATAAGTGTTTTTCCGGTGAAGTGAACTTTGGCTTGTACCACATCCCAAATGACAGGCCCTGCAGTAAAACGAAATGTCGTTGTTGGCACAATTGGTTTCCTTCTATCAGACAAGAGGCCCAGCATTAATGAAGCATAGAAACTGAAATTATATCCGTCTGGGGGGGGGGGCATTTGTTCCAGGTACAGTAAAGCTCTTGTGCATGAAACTGTAATTTGTGCATATCCAATTTATGTAACTTTCAAAATCCCCAGGCAGGGACAGAGGACATGGCTTATGAAGACTGTGTCTCTGTTTTTCTTGCTGTTCAGCAGCAGTGGTCTCTGTTCCCCTTGCCAGTTCGTCTGCTTTTACAAATAGCCGTAGAGAGCCTGCCTAAGCCTTTAAGTCTGGTCTGGCATCTGAAGAGCTGGGAAGTTGAACTGGTCCCAAAAAATTCTCACGCAGTGCAAGATCACGTTTTCAAACAGTTGATGAAATTGCAGGGTTGATGCTACACAAACTTCACAGATCTGGTTTAAAGGAGCCTGTAACCCCAGCTTGTGCTGGGGCCACGGTGTTGGAGGACACTGTGTTTAACAAACATCTCCCTTTCTCCCCTCCTGCCTGGCTGTGGACACAGAACCACCATGCCGAACTGGGGAGGTGGCAACAAATGTGGTGCCTGTGGCCGCACCGTCTACCATGCCGAGGAAGTGCAGTGCGACGGGAGGAGCTTCCACCGGTGCTGCTTTCTCTGCAGTAAGTATTCTCCTCCAGAATCTCTCCTGGCATAGCTGTGGGGGTCACAGCAGCATGGGCTGGTCCACAGGAGGTGTCCCAGACTCAGCTGGTACCTGTGACACACTGGGGATGGCAGTGGCCAGAGGTGACTTTGTCCATCATGTGTTGGAATTGATTCCTGCTTCCCCGTGTGCTTCCTGGGCTTGGCAGTCCCGAGGGGAGAGCTCACCTCCCGGAGAGGTTTTATCACATCAGGGGGTGGGCTGTACGTCTCAGAGCAGAACACATCCATTTGCACTCTTGCCAGCCTTACACTCAGGAGTCTGAGGGATCCTGAGGTTGGAAATCTGGCTTAAGTGTTGCTCATGCAGAGGAGGAAGCCTGGTGGCAGAGCCTTGTTTGCACTGATGTGAGCTTGGCTGGGCTTCTCCCTGTGGTCCTGAGGCTGGCAGAGGCTGAAGGAACAGTTATGGAACGGCTGCCCTGAAGTGCTGTGCAGACCAGGACAGCAGTGAGCACGTGCACAGCTGAGTTGTTGATGCGTTTCTGTAGCCAAAAGCCTAAACTTTCTTGGCACGGGGGCCTGTGGTTTATTTCAGATGAAAGGAGTCCAAAGCACTATTTTCCAGTCCAACCAACAAGCCCAGTGAGGCATTGAAAATCGCTTTCTCTGCTGAAAATACCTCTGCTTACATGAAGGGAACAAAGGGTCACTGTGAATCAGAGGCTCCTACTTTGCAAGCAGACAGCCTCTCTGTCTGAATCAGAGAATTTTACCTTATTGCAAACATGAGGTACTGTTTTGCCCCACTTGTTGGTGATTAATGCTTATGGGCAGAGCTAGGGTTTAGTCTTCTTACCTTGGCTACAGTTACAGCTGGGCCCCTCAAACAAGTTTGCTGTTAAGTCTGCTGCCTAACCTTGGTGTGCTGTGCTGGCCTTGAGAGCCTGGCCACACCTACGCTCCTTTCCTCGAGCTCTGCAGTGGTCACAAAAAAAGATTAGATGCCTTGGCTGCCTCATTTTCAGCCTTTTATGGGAGTTACTATTAAAAGAAACCTGGAACTTAGAGTCAAACAATGGATCTAGTGTGTCTGAATACATGGTTTTTCTTACTGCATACTTCTGTTGGGGTTAAAGTCCGTAGACTTAACAAACATGCATTAATTGATTTACTTATTGGATATTAGTGTCTTATAAAAAGAACCTTGGGCTAATGGTTGCCATAAGCAAAAGTCACCCAGTGTTTTGAAGACATTAAAATCTTGAAACAAAAAATTCATGAGGGCGTGTCTTTTTCTCCCCAAATTCTTTTTCGTGGGCATAATGCTGTTGCAGATGGAAAGAGCGTGCCAGTTGGCGTACAAAAGGAGATTTAAGAAGGAAATAATTCTTCCTTCTACTGTAACCTTGAGTATTGGGCTTGCATTGTGGTGAAGGACAATGCAGGAAAGCCAGAAAAGCTTTCACCCTCCGGTGACAGCTGTGGCAGGCCCCAGCTCTGCCCTGAAGCAGTACTGAGGTGGGGGGCAGGGGGAAACCTTGCAGGTTTGTTTTTTTTTCCCAGCCCCATCCTGGCCAAAAGGGCAGGACAGGGACTCTTCTGTATTGATAGGCTTTTGCTTCATGCTGTATGGCATCTGTCAAGGGAAACTGCTGACTGCCCTCCCCGGGTTTCTGAGCAGCCTCGTTCATCAAACCACAGCAAGTTTCCAGGCTTTAAATGTCACGGTCATGAAGAGGTGGGAGGGAATAGAGCCATAATTCACAAATTCAAACAGCAGCTTGCTCCCTCTAATCTCTGGTGGTCCCACAGCCTAATGGGAAGAATTTTGGACAGGGAAACCCATAACATCACTTCTCACTTGATTTTTGGCTTACTATGTGTGCTGATGGAAATAGTCCTTAAGGCAGTTTAACTTTTTTTTTTTACCTCCAGTGGTCTGCCGGAAAAACTTGGACAGCACAACTGTAGCAATTCATGATGCTGAAGTTTACTGCAAATCTTGCTATGGGAAAAAGTATGGCCCAAAAGGTTATGGATATGGCCAAGGGGCAGGGACGCTGAACATGGACAGGGGAGAGAGACTAGGCATCAAGCCTGAGAGGTGAGCAAACTGAGTTGGGGGGTGCACGGCCCTTGTCCTTCAGTACTGTTTTCAGAGGAGTCTTTCAGGCTGGATTTTGTTTATGTTTGTGTTTGCAATAGAAATGCTGCAAAATTCCCCATCTAGTTGAATGCAGGGCATTGAACCTGCATTGCACAAAGCTCCCACTGGTGACTGTGTGAGTTGGAACAGTAGAAGCAGGAGTTAGTGAGAGCAAGGACACACTCATCCTATAAATGAGTCGTAGGGGATTGGATTATGGAGCTGCTGATGGCATTGCATGAGCTCACAGAGGTGACTGTGGGTCTCACACTGCTGTCCTAAATAAGCTGGAAATGGCAATGTTCAACAGGTTCTTGAAGGGATGAATTTGGACAGCTGAGAATCTGGGGCTACAAGCAGAATGACTTTTTAATAGCAAATGAAGAACCATTTGTGCTTAATTATAGCCAAAACCAAAAGTCATATTAAATAGTAAACGTTAGATTAAGTTCTTGCTGTAAAGCAAAGCATGTGGAAGAAGCTGAGTTAGGTCTCAAAACTTGCTTCATGCAAGTTCCCGAATTATTGCTTAATGTTTATATGATGTATGCTCTCCAGCCAGGTTCAGTGATCCATTCAGGTTTGTGATTATAATAAGTGGATAGGAACTTAACAGAATTATTTGTAGCTTACTATCTGAAAAATCCATGTCCTGATAGAGTTCAGCTCTTCTAAGTGAAAAGGGGAAGGCTCCTCAGGAAATTAGCCTTTACAGTAGCTTCTTTTTTATCCTATAAAGCACGGCCTTTCTCTTCTTGTTGTTGTGGCTTTTTTTCCCTACCATGTGTAATTGGATAGCCTTGCTGGTAACTTACTTCTCCAGATTTGCAGCTGTACTGTATTCTGTACCATGTGCTGGGTGCTGGTCTGTTCATGTTACTAAGCAGAGCAAGAGATCATTTAGTAGAAGAGTAGAGAAAAACAAATGTCCTGTTTCTTTCAGCACACCTTCTCCTCACCGGCCCACCACAAATCCAAACCCTTCCAAGTTCGCTCAGAAGTTTGGAGGGACAGAGAAATGCTCTAGGTGTGGTGATTCTGTTTATGCAGCAGAGAAAGTAATAGGAGCTGGAAAGGTAAGGATATGCATGTGTTGTTTTGTACCTGCTATGTGGAGTTTAAATTGAGCAAGGTGTGTTGTATCGGTTTCAGCAGGGAACCAACTGCAGGGCAGTTACTTTAAAATTGGATTTCTTTGCACTGGAAATAGTCAAATCAATCAACTTAATTGAAAAAGAAGCACTTGAAATGCAGGGTGATGAGTGATCACCTTGGATTTGAGAGGTGAAGATTTAATACTGTCTCGTGCTAGAGCCTTGGAGCAGACTACAGAAGCCCCTCTCACCTAGAAGAGGAAAGAGTCTTGAGGTGTGCAGCTTGTGAGGGAGGCTGAATGTTTCAGCAAAACGGGGCTGGTCTCTGAAAATACCATGTAGAACTGCATGTCAGTCTGCCAGCTGTCTGACTCGCTGCAGAGAGCCAAGATGTGCTCTGAATTGATCACAGCTAGCCCAGACCTTTCAGAATGCTGCTCTGAGCAGGATGCTGGGTGGAATCTGGGGCTTTGTGCTGCTTACAGAAATGCAGATGCTCATCTGCTACTGGTGCACTTCAGCTGGCTTTCACTGCACCAGTGTCTAGTCAACAGTGGTGCAATATATCCAGTTAACGTGGCTTTTACCAACTTGGGCATCCTCTGTATTAATACTGTCTTTTTATTTATTTTTTTCTCTAGCCATGGCACAAGAACTGCTTCCGATGTGCCAAGTGTGGAAAAAGCCTAGAATCTACAACCCTAACTGAAAAAGAGGGAGAAATCTATTGTAAAGGTGAGAAAAGAAGTAAAGACCATTTGCTTATGGTTCAACATAATGTCTTACAAGGACAAATGGTCAGTATATTGTTGATATAAGAAACTTTCAGGCTTATGTTCACATGGAAGTGCTCTGTAAGTCATAGGAATAGAGTAAAAAATGAAATAGATACTACTGAAACTGCTGATGTAGTTGACATCTGCATCAAGTAAAACATCACATACTGAGAAACGCAGCAGCAGCCTTGCCCTGTGCCTGATTAGAGTAAGGAAACAAGCCAGCAAGGATCCTGTTCTGCCTTTCTGAGTGGCTGTGGATATAAACTTGATCCACACAGTGGTTTGATGATAACAAATGCCTTAACAGGTACCAAGCCACAGAACGAACCTGTGAGTTGCTCTCACAGAGTGGGCTGGGAGCTACATGGACCGAACAGTCCTGGCTACTGAGTTCAGTCCTGTTACGCAACTTAACAAAATGTTTCTAAGCATTGCTTCCCAGGGGGGTATTCTAGTGACTAAGGAGAAGCTGCTGAGAGGCTTAGCCTAGACAGTGCTGTTCATAATTAATGTGCCAGAAGATGCACCTACTGCGTGTTCATCTTTCTTACAGGTTGTTATGCGAAGAACTTTGGCCCCAAGGGATTTGGGTATGGCCAGGGAGCAGGTGCCCTTGTTCATGCCCAGTGAGGGGCCTAGAAATGCCTTCCAGCTCTGCTGAGATCCTGCTAGAAGGAACAAGAGAGTTTCCTAAATGTTACTAACTACTGTGAAACAGATACTAGTTACTGTAGTGTACCTTCAGCCAATGATTTTAAAAACAAACACACACACTGCTTTTTTTTCCTTGCCTTGTATATCACACTGTAACACTTTTAATACTGAGTATATATTCAATAAAGCTTTGCTTGTTGATATACCCTAAATCTAAGTGTTGCCTGCTTTGGCAGTAATAAAAGGGAGGGGAGTGCTGGGTGCTTCAGGGGTGGAAGAACAATGGTTTCTAAGCTTGATGCACAGCTCTGCTGAAAGCTGGACATGCAGAGTCATGGCCTTCAGGGCTGAATGACTCTCCTCCAGTGTCACACCATCATATCTGCGTGTGCAAGGCACTAAGCTGCTCGCTGCACAGCTGTAGTAAATCTTCATCTACTGCTCTGTATGGTGACACAGGTCTAAAAGTGATAAGTAAGGGGTAACTGTGCCTAAATGGCTGCCTGGCTCTGGCACAGTCTCTAGTAAATGAAAACCAAACCATTTTCACCATAATATTCTGGGGGCCTGTGCTTTGGTATTGAGGTGCTGTTCTGCACAGAATTTACTGCACAGGAAGACTCCACTGAGACAGCTGCAGATTAAAAAGTTTGGCTAAAAAAAAAAAGAACTTGGAAACTCTTGTCTGGTTTGGGAAGCAAGCTCATACTTTTTTGAGATGAAAGAACCCTTCACAACACTAAATTTATGGAAACACAAGACTGGGAATGCTGCAACAAAACATTAAGCAAGTGTGTCAGCACAGTCTAAAGCAGTTTCAAGCAACATCTATGACCGTGGTCTGAGGCAGTGAAGCAGTCCAAGCCAAGAGCCTAATTAGGAAAATATGTACTATTCAAAATAATACACAAAGAGCATTTTGTACAGGTTCTAAAGGAACCATGTGGATAGGAGGAAAAACAAGCCAGCTCAAAATGTGACCCAAGAGCTTGTCCAGTTCACAGAGCAGGAAAGATAAGAGCTGAAAAAGACAACAGTAAGTCTGAAACAGCACATTTCAGGTGGGAGTGAGGCAGCAAGCAACAGCACAGCCTAGGAAACCTAGGGAAAAACTCAGTCCTGCTACCCATACCATGGACATTTCTTTCATAGCAAGAAAAACTGATTTTACTAAAAGGCAGCTACTGGGAGGTGCAAGGCACTGAACTCTAGTCAAGATGTAGTGAGGGTGCAGAGGGCTGGCTTCTTTCCAAAGAAACCCCAAACCCAGGAACCAGCCTTCAAATCATCAAGACTCCCAAGCACAGCAATTCCTCTGCTGGAGCACTGCAACTTTTGGATGGAGATTTTCAGCACAGGCTGAAAGTCTTCCCTGGTCCTTTCCCTGACAAGCCAAAGGGTGGTTAGCCTGGACACAGCCTCACCAGGAACACTGCTTGGGGAAGGGGAGAACACCACCACCAATTCTCAATGTCAAACCAAGACTCCGTAGAAAACAGTTTTTTCTTCCCTTTAGATGTGTACTTTAATAAATATTGCTGTTTATAAATATCCTGATTAAATTCCAACTTGGATTGTTACCTTGTTTCTACTCTAAACTTTGGCATGGACCAGAAGAGCCAAGTTAGTCTGTCTCCTGCAAAGTGCCACCCAGAAGCACAGATCTTGGTGACGCATCCTAGCCCAATGTAGATGTCTGCCTGACCCTCAGAATACTTCAAATGTCATTATGTAGGCATATTAGGTCACATGAAATATTCCCTAGATGGAGTTCTCACCTAAGAAATGTTACCCTCCCAGCATGCTTCACTCAAAAGACAGGAATATTTTAATTAGTGAATGCTAACTTTAATTGGTAGTGCAAAGGTGTAATTTACCACAACAGTGTAGTAACTCATTGGATTGCACATTTGTACAGATTTGGGTGCATGCCATCTGTAAGACACCTGTACATCTTTCCAGAAAGGCTTCTGAAACTGGACAGAAAATACAATGTATGAAATCACATCCCAAGTCAATACAAACACTGCATCTAAGAGTCAATATTTATTTGATTAATAACTTACAAAATTTAACAGATTTAATTTATGTAAGGAGAGCTAGTTTATTAAACATTTTACAGATTTTTTTTTGTTCACAATGTAATACACATCAAGATCTCAACAGTATTAAAATAATACTTGGCACAGTTATAAATAATATACAAAAAAATCCACAGCTTAAAATGTAGTGATGCTGTTTTACACATTAATTGAAAAAAAAAATCTGGTGGACATCAAAGAATACAAAAACCTGCAAAGAAACAGCACATGTTTAGGGCCAAGACAAAATTCCTATTTATCCTACCTATGTCAGATTACATTGGTCTGATCTGCTGTTGGTCTGGATCAGCTTAAATTTCAGAAGCAATGCAGTTTTGGTTCAACAAGTAAATTTTAGGTTTGATAGCTTGACAGAAAAACGCTGCATAGTTGGCTCCCCCCTGCTTGCTTTATGATTTCACATCAACAATTCAGTGTTACTCAAGTTACATTTTGCACTGGAAACTTCATACATCCCAAATCCATATATGCATGTTAATTTTCACAACTATCGCTCAGATTCTGCAGGTCTCAACAAATCTGTCACCAGAGAGCTACTGACATGTAAATAGTGTGGAACTTGCTATGTGCCACCAAGATCAGCTCTTCTTTTGCAAACATTATTGACATGGAGTGCATGATGCAATTCATGGCAGTTAATGCTACTGGGCAAATATGACCAAAACTTGCATCATGCACTGAACTGCTCTTCTGGTGGCTGGCTGATATTTATTAAAGTGTATTGAAGCTCCTCAAGTCAACCGACCCCCAACTAAAATGCGAAAAAAAAAAAAGAATGAACAAATACGCAGAAGGTCATTGGTGATTAAAATAAACCATAGTGTAAAGATTTCATGCTTTTTTCTGATTAGAAAAAAAATGAATAACTGAAATCAATTGTTTTCACAGAAACAGAGCATGTTTTTGTTAGGATTACAAATTTTGTCTGACAACAGTAGCCAAAGCTTCTTGCCATCCCTATAACCAAACCCCTCCTGTTAAAAGTGTCCAAGACAACGTTGATTTTTTCCAGTATTAAACATTCAAGGACTCTAATGCTGCACTTCTGTAAATCCTGATATCTGGTACTTGCAAACTAAGTGTGTGTCTTGAGATCAATGAACAACTACAGAAAAAATGTTTACTTGCAAATACTGAACATCAACTATTTACAGTTTCACTGCTCCTCTTACTAAGGCAAGGGCCGGGAATACCACTAGATTGCTTTATTACCTGTAATCTGCATGTTACAGAAAACGCTAATTTTGCCAAGCATCAAACATGCAGTGAATTTGCAGGGCATAATGCCTATTAACAGCAATATTTAACATCACTAAAAGCTCATTAGATATCTTCCTACACTTTTTTGGTTGAATAAAATGAAAATGAGCAGCTTTAAATACACTAAACACACACTCACAGAGAAAAAACTATTTGATAAATTATTTATATACAGATACACATTCTTTACACTGGTCTCAGACATCTGCTTTCAGGTCCCTCCCCAAACTCCCCTCACAGGTTCCTCGAACCACAGGGTTGCTACAGCACTTAGAAGAGAACTAAACTGATTCTCAGTCTCTCTGTAAACAATAGTTAAGGAAGCAGTGAACAATTCACTATGAGTATATGAAAACACCATAACAAAAATCAGTGCATCACATTCAAGAAAAGCCCCTTTGGAATGCAATTTCAGATCATTCCTTACCTTCCAAACACATCTGTAGCATGAGAACTTAAAAACAGAAATTACGGGCGATTTCCACATGCCAATGACACCATCTTCTTCAGAACACTGCTCTGCATTTTCTGTGCACACGTGCTGTTATGGGGATTCTTAATTTTTTGTGTTTGTTAAAGTTTGGGTTACATAATTTCAAATCCAAATGAAATGAGCATTTCAGGCAACTTTGGGTTCTTCTGCAATTTAAAATCATCTTGTCTTTTTATAACTGAGATGTTTGCTTTCATATCTGTGGTATCCTCCCATGTAATTTCTCTTCCAACGTGTCTCCAAATACACTACATGGTACTGTATGAGGACAAAACCTAATACTAAAAACATTGCTAGTTTGCAAGTTGCTTATACAATTACTTCACAGATAATTAATTTTTCCCCACTTTTTTCCCTGAACATTATATACTGTAAACTAATTTTACAGGTGTATCATGCATTTAAGCAGGGCTTTAACTCTGACAGAAAACTTTCCTTATTGGCGCAGTTGTTTATTTCAGACTACATTATTTGAGAACAGGGTTATTACAAGTATTTAGTTGTACCACTAACTGGTGGCAAAAACAATCACTGAAACACGTGGGCAACATAGTTTTACTCAACATTACCTGACGTGCCCTACTGCTATAATATGTTAGAGGGGATCCCCACCATAGGATGTTTTAACAGTACTGAAAAGCACATTTTTCAATGTACATCTTACTACAGAAAATCGGTATTAAAAAAATCACATTACAAGAACTACAACATAGCGATCAGTGAACTCTGTATCATGAAATTTAGTTTTATATTCTAAATTCTCATTTCAGTGGAATTATTGATATTGGGATACAAATTTTTCTGCTCAGCACAATATAACTACTTATGTCAATATTTCAATAATCTCATGCTCCATTGTGAAAGACCTTAAATAAAAAACCCGATAACAAATACCGTGAATATGTTGTCATGAATAATTCTCATGTTAAGAACTGTTAAAATCCCTTTTTGATCTTCCTCCTCTTCCTTATCAGGTTTGGCAGTTTATTCTGTCCATTTTGACTTTTGTTAATAAAACTCTGATGAAGAGAAGGTACCTTTATGATTCATCATCAGCCCTACATGTAGCATGCTACTCTTCAAGGGATGCGGCGTCAAGAGCGAGAGAAAATTTTTCAGGCACCACTCAGTATGATATGCTCACAGGGTGAAGGTGGTGCTACACTAGCTGGTAGCCTGATCCTGAAGTTTGGTCATATTCTATTGTATACTGCCTTGTCCAGTCCACAATAACAGGCCGAAAAAGACCACAGCATCTGAATTCAAAGAAGTCTATAATGTTCCTTATACATCCATGGCTAAAAACGAAAGAAAAACACATTAGTAAGCAATATCATAGCTCATCTAACAAAGTACATCATCTTTTGCCTACCTACAAATTTGATTCTTCACCCTTAAAGTTTCTAACTTCAGAAAACCAACTCTGTTCAGAGTTATTCTTGTACTTGATCAGCAAGTTGATGAACAAGTTCTGAAATAAGAAGTGGTCACCAGACTGGTGAATGTTTGATCCTTGGGCATAATCAAGACACCAACTTTCTTCCACTGTCTACCAAAATATGTTTTTAGCAGCCCGCCACCATGTAGCACAACCTAGTAGTTCAGATCCTGTTCTAAGAGGAGAGTTGCATCGTACAGATGGATGTAAAACAAAATGGCATGAAGTGAACGTCTTCCTTGAATGATTTCCATATTTATTGGTATGTTTCTGCATACATACTGTTCACCAGCTCCAGGTCTAGGATCAACCAGGTCTCTTTACAACTCAAAATTAAGAAAACATTATCTGAATTAAATGAACTATTCAAGCACTTTCTGTGGCTGAATCAATTAACTGTCAAATATTTAAGAAACCTACATAAAAACTCCCAACATGCTGGAGGTTTTAAACTTAATTAGATATGGGCTGAATAAATCACAGTTTTCTGGAAGAGAAGCTCATGTAATGATGTATGTGAGAGCAGGTCTAAACAAAAAGGACATTAAACTATTTACTGTCAATGCTTCACGTGACAGGTGATGCTAAGTCAGTTATTTCAGTCACCTGGTGTTATTTTCAGGCGTAATTTTTATAATAGCAGCTATTTCAGTTAAAATGGTTTGTGAATGTGACAGTAATTTGGGATCAAACTAGCACTTTTCTCCTATTCTGTGCACCCCCCTGTGTTTTCCAGGCAAAGTAATTATCTGGTTTCATTACAATTCTAATCTGTACGAACACTGCAACTACACAGAGATGCTTGTCTGCTTCTCACTACAAGTTCTGTATGAAGAGGTATTAAAAAAAGACCACACAAATTTCTAGCACAGAAATCCATCTGCTACATAACAGAAACACAGAAAGGACAAGGTTGAAAGGGACCACAGTGGGTCCCTGGCTCAACCAAGGTCATTCTAGAGCACATTGCCCAGGATTGTGTGAATCCATGCTGACTACTGCTCCTGACCACAATGCCCATCTATTTCCTTTACGCTGTGTGGCACCAGAAAGAGCAGCAGCTCCCACAGGAGACACAGTATACGCAGCAGGATGAGATGTGCTCTTTTCTTTTTCCAGCTCCTTTTGTAACATGCTCTCAACCCATCAATATACCAGCTTCATGCCTTCATTTATGTCCTGTTTTGGCTCCACAAGCTGCTCTATGACCCTGTACTCCCATCTCAGTGTTACTTCATCCCTGAGCCCCCATCTTTCATCTTGCACCTTCATCACTACAGGAACCAGAATCCCAACCTACCCTTTTACCTACTGATGGCCCAAAAACTGTATGCAACAGCTTTCTTTCATCCATGCAACACCCACTTCCTGGGACATCCTGCTCCCTTCCCCACAAACAGCTTTGGCCATGCTCTTCCTCATGAATAGGAAGAAAGTGAAGCCTCTTTTCTCACAGTAGAGAGAAAGGGGAGCTACTGCACAGAGCAAACTCGACAGCACAGCAAGTATCACTCAGGAGAAAGTGCCCAGTATGGAAATGAATGTCCAGGTCAACATAGAGATGCTGCAGTAAGCAACTACCTCTGGTTTGAGCATCTGCTTTACAAAGAGGATATTTATTTCCCCATCAACTCTACAGTGAAATACAACCACTGCTGGAAAGCATTCTTTTGTGTGTTTATGCACCCTACACTACAGAACATTAATCACTTCCTTTAACTGGATAGAATGTGTGACTGTGAAAATAGCTGACAAGATTCAGCACTCCAAGTAGAGAAAATGCTCTGAAAGTATTTAGGTGTTTTCTGTTTCAACAAGCGACATGACTCAAATGTATGCAAGGCTACACAAATAAGAAATGTGTATATGCTTCAAAACTTACTTGAATGGGCTTTCAATAGATGTGGTTGTAACTTTAAAGTGCTTGTATCTTCTTGCATTCATCCTTTCATTTGTTGTGATACCCAAGCAAGATATCTTAAGACAGGAAGAATAAGTAATTTAACTCATGTAAAAACATGCAACCAAGCACGAGATAGACTGAAAAAGGACCAAATGTTCTGGTTTAAAATCCTTCTTTTGACAAACGAGTTTCTGACTGGGGAAATTATCAGGAGCAAACATAAACCCTAAGATTTTGAAATTGCTGTATGTTGCAAGTAATGAATATTGTAAAAATGGAGGACAAAACTAAAACATACTGAAAAGTTTTACCTGAGCTTTAGAGGATAATTTCTATTTCCAGGAAATCTTTCTGGAAAGATTAAGTCTCATGGTTCATTAATGACAAGTCATAGTTCAAGGCTTTTCAGTATGACTTTTCCTTCCTTAGAAATGATAAAGAAAACTTGGGTTTGGTCAGATTAAGAGTACAATAATATGGCCTCAACTCACACTGATGCAATGTAAGAAATTACTGCATCCCCTCTCAAGCTAGCATTCCTTTCTGTTAATAACATACAGCTTTATTATAAGTTGGCCCCACAGCTCTTATCCTGTATTACTCTTTATTGTCTTTTTCTGGTCTGTTTTACGTTTTTGTCCTTCTGAGAATGGAAAGCAGGAGGTAGGTATTTTAACCTCTTGCACAAAAAAAAAAAAGCCATGTGAATTAGAATTGAATGATGCCTAATACTGAAAGACAGCAGATGCTTGCCAGCAAGGCTGAGAGATTAAACACTTGGTCTAGCACAATGAACATGAAAATTTAAATGACAGAACTATTTGATATTCTTATGTCACTCCCAAGACACAGCATTGTGAATGAAGTGCTGTTCCATACCTGATACATCTGACACATGAGTAACACAGCCACCCACATGAAGTGAAACACACTGTTTAGAAACATCCAAAACATCCACGGAGAACAGGTCGCAATCTGTGTAACGTAGGTCCAAAATCCATCCTTTGTGTAACTTGTCTCACAGTGGAAACCCCAGTCTAGAGGGAAAAAGAAAAAAAAAAAAAGAAAAAAAAAGAGAAAAAAGAGGGAAAAAAAAAAAGAGAAAACGAGAAGAGAGAGGAAAAAAAGGGAAGATTTAAGGTATGTTTATTGTACAGCAACATATAACGCCCACATTAGAATGTGTTAAATTAAATAAGAGAATGACAAGTGCCAGAAGAGCTTTACTTGCTCTCTTCCCTTCCCAACTCCTTGGACACATGACATATGCACACACTTGTCTGTGAAGAAAGAGAAGATCTAGGACAAGAAAAATATCATCTTCTAAATTAAAATACCCAATATAGTCAAATGTGTAGTTAAATTCCAGGATAAAAATACCCAAAACTCTGATAAGGCAAAGATCTATAAAAATCCGTAAGAGGAGATAAAGCGTTTAAAAGCAATTTAAAAAAAAGACAAAAAAATCACATTTACTCACAAGAGATACATCCATAGATCATCCAGCAGATCATAAAAAGCAGGAAGAACAGGTATCCCATAAAATAGCGATGGTTCCCTGCTCCTAAATTTGCACAACAGGGACCAAATTACTATACTTTCAGCAGCAGAAAGACAACGTTACATCACAAAGTTTAATTGCTTGCTTAGAAGTACTGCTTATTATTGTACATAGAAACATTACTCTGCAATATTAAGCTACTATAACTTCAAGACACTGAAATTAGCTGATTTACTTATGATTTTTCTTTTATTTCTCAGACAACAGAACAACTTTTAATTTTTTGTCATGTTACAACTAAAATTCACTAATTAATTAGTAATCTCTTTCATGAACTCATAAAATTATTGATAGATAACATTTAGGGCAATGTTGGTGACAGCTGTTACAGAGCCTTTAACAGCATGAATAAGTATTTTTAAAAAGCCACTGAAAAACCATCAAACTGTAGAGTTCACTTTTTAGAAGTAACAGAAATATGAACAAATATACAACTTTCCTTGATAATAAACTAATTCAGATCTTATGTGTGGATGCTTGATGAAGCTAGCTAAAAATAAAATATCTAGTAAAACTTGTAAAACCAATACCTGTAACTGAACAGACAAGGCCTAAGAACCTAGCTATAACAATGAATGGGATGTAAACGACTCTGCTTTAGAGAGAACTGTAATGCAAGAAAATTAAGTTACTAAAAGACTGATCTATTTTTAATAGTAGTAGAGCTAAAAATATGCCTCTTATGAGAGTACATCAAAAATTCCGGAGTACTCAGCCTTTCTTCTGTTTGTAAAATATGTCCAGTGTTGCAACTTTCCAACAGCTCCAGGCTGTAAACTAAACCCACAGAGATGATAATGGGCTACAAAAGATTTGGCTGTCATCATTTACCAGCACAGCATTTACTTCTTTATTATGTCAAATGTTTTCCCTGCTAAAACAAGAGCATCCTCTGGAGGCAGAAAATAATCAAGTGCTTTTAGCAAGTGAGCTGAAAGACTGTATAAATAAGAGATGAGGAAAAACATACATATAACACAAGCTAGACTAAACATAAGACACTTCCTTGAAAATCAAACAAGTTCCTGAAAATATAAAATTATGTTGTAATATTGCCTTCAGTCATCTAAGGGCATATAAGAAAGTGTTGGGAATGTCCCTAAGGTACGACTTTCATTTGCATTCTAAATTTCAGGACTGTTAAGTTTCATAAAAGACATTCTATAAAGAACACAGAAGTTAAACAGTGGCCTAGAAGTCCATCTGAGAGGCATCTGATGGGATGCTTCTTTCAGCAACATCTTTAATGACACTAAACCAAAAATTGCCTAACAGGAAATCCATATGTGTGAGGTAAAAACACGGGTGTAGCATTTAAAACTATAAATGAAATAGTACAATCTTTATCGCAGTAAAAAAAAAAATCTGTAGAAAAAGAAACTGGAGAAACTGTACTTTGAGTAAGATTAGGCAAAACACAGTACTGTGCTCTACAGTTGCCTCCTGGACTGGCATGAATAGAGTCCTCCTCTGCAGTTAAAAAAAAAAAACTGTAAAAAAACCATAATGCTGTTTTGATACTCCATTTAGAAGATACATATAATCACTTCTAGTTACTTGCTTGCTGTATTTTACCTAAAATCTTGAGAAAAACAATTTGCTCTAGTTGCCAATTCATTTATTTTTTAAATAGTCTCCTCTTTTTGTTAACCTCTTCAAAATAGTAAAAATATTTTAAATCTCTTTATGTGCCAAGTTTTATCCCCAAAGGACTTTAGAGTGTCTGTAAACACTCTTACAAGATTCCTCAGTCCTATTTTTAGCAACATTCTTGTCCTTTTGACACATTCCACACACATCCAAATTCCACCTTTCCAGAAAGGCATGACTCATGTTTTCCTTTTGGGCAAACATACCACAAATGCTGTTTTAAGAATGGATTCTGTTTTGCAATCCCATGCTTAGAGTGACCACGTACCAAAATGAGACAGAGAAGCCATATAAGGTTGTTCAGACCATCACTCCCTCTGGTTCAGCTCCAGCTCCCATACTATGATTTCTAATGCTTTTTCCCAGCCTACTTTCAAAGGGTCCTAATGTTTACTTTTACCTCCAGTTACCGCACTCTGGACACCACCACTAAAAGACAGACTCTACTTTTCCATCATCACTGTTACTTAAAAACCATTTCCTACACTTACCCTAATCCCATCACTCACAGACTCTCTCAATACACACAAATAAGGCCTTTCCTCCCCCATTCGTGGTTTTTTTTCAGTTACTGATTAAAATATTGGATCTTTCTGTCCCGTTGACAGGTGCTCCTCAGTACTCTTGCAAAATCTGAGCCCATGCTCCCCTGCCTGTCTGAATCAAAAATTTCTCAGTTTTTCATTGTAAAACATTTAAAATATAAACCAAAAATATCTCAGATAGTAACATCTGAAGGAAACATAAAATAGAAGGGGGTGATATAAGTTGATCTCAATGAGACTTTAGAGATATTCTATTACAATTTAAATGCCGGGATTGACTATTTTATTCTTGATTTTCAGACCAAACGACTCTGATTATTCATTATTACATCTATTTGAAAGGACTACAATGAAGCATTTGTGAACTGTCGACTGTCAGTGAACCCAGGTCTTAATTCCTCTCCAAGATTAAAGTTACCTCTGCTTGTGTCCAAAAAAATTAAATATGTGAAGCAAGCTGCACTCATTTCCTAGCTGAGATAATAATAATGGTTTTCAAATAAGTTTGTCAAAAAGTACGACTTAGAATAGCAGCATTTAGAGACTTTATTCCTGTTCTATATCAATTCATTTCATAATCACTAGAGGGAACAAAAGACAACCTGGATGGTCGAAAAGAGGAGAATACCTCAATAGGAAGTCATTCTGTATCTAACTTCTATAATCTAACAATTTTAAATACGCATACTCTACCAATAAGTTACTGAATATTACTGGTCAAAATGAAAATTTGCATCTTATGTAATGGATAATAATCAGTTGTGGAATTGGTACATGCCTTTTCAGCAGTTAAGCTTTCCATCTTTTCATTACTAAATTTTATTGTCCATAAAAATACATAAGTAGCAAACTGAATTAGACACAGAACAATTTTGAGGATGGGTATATAACAGACAATACAGGTGCAGAGAATCACATGTAGAAAAAGAATTAAGCTCAATATTGAAAAGCTTTTCTTGAGAAGCAAAGTCACCTCCACTGTGAAATGAGAACAGGCAAAACCTTGCAGAGCATTTTGGCAAATGACTCACCTACACAGTTCCCCACCCACGGGCAGTGGTGGTCAAACTTCGCTATACATCGATTGCAAACACCGCAGTGTTTGGATCTCACTGGCTTCCGTATCTGTAAAGGATATAAACATTCGTTTAGAAAAGCAACTTACCCTGATATATTTTAAATAGAAGAAAACACAAAGCCTCGATTTACACGTAAACTGGTTGTGCTATTGTTAATTCCTCAGAGAACTTCAAAATTGAAACTAATTCTTAAGGCAATCCTACCTATTTAGCTTAATCTACACACTCTGTAACACAAACATCCTTACAACTGCACTGCAATTATTTTCACATTATTTTTCTTATACAAAGAATTATTTTTTTCATACAAAGTCCTTCTATCACCTCCAGCTACTGAGCTTTGTATAGCAACCAGCTTCATTTCAGCTTTTAACAATGAAAATATAGAATGAGCTTGAGTTCCATGATTCTGTATCATTCATACCAAGGTCTAAAATAAACTTTTCAGGTTATTTTCTAAAGACAGAAATATGACTCAACAAGCAGATCTCAATGGAACTTAAAATGCTAAATTACTCCCAAATTTTTTTCTTTAAAGGTTATGTCTTGAGAGAAGTGGTCTGAGATATAAACGTATATACACACACATAATTTTTAAGGTGTCACATCTGTATATAATTTTCCAGCTTCAATTTTGGAGATACAAACATCATTAATGTTCCACATACATCACAGCTTTGCAGTGTTAACACTGATACGCTTGAACATTTTGTATTTGCTAGTTAATTTCCAAAGAAAAAGCACGTTATATTTGCTTTACAAAAATTAAGATTTTTTTTCCCCCTCTTGACTATTGCCAGATAGAGAAACACAATTGGTTTTTGAAAAAAATTTTACTAGAAGCACAACAATTTCACTGCGAGTTAGTAGAGGTAGTAGTAGAATTTCAAGTGTGATTTTTTTGACTTGCTAGGTGTATAATCAACTGATGTAGTAGACATACTGGATACTTGAATTTTGACACTGGCAAGTTATTTCCACAGTGATAATTTTTTCCTCTCACTGTTGCACTTTTTTTTGTGTACATATTATGTATTGAAAACACTGCTTAGATTAAATAGTACAAATAAATTCTGCCTTTGAAACTGCAATAATAACGTCAAATATGTGTTAATTACAGGAACACTAATTTTGGCTCAGCATTAAAGGAAGAAAATAATGAACAGTGAAATTGATTTAAAAATATACTACCAAGCAGGTACTGCAGAATATACTGAGGTCCAGACTTCCTGTCTCTGCAAGTTCTACTATTGTCTGCAGGAAAAATAAAAACTAGAATTTAGCATATAAACAAATGGTGACAAGCATTTTCAGACCTGTGGCTGTGAGCTCTTCATTTTGGGTATTTTCTACACACAGGAACAAAGTCAGCTCAAATGAAACTGATTTTGAATCTACTTTATTAAACCAATATGCATATTTACTTCTAAATTAACTCTAGTTTATACTTACTTCTAGTCACCTACTGTGATTCCAGTGCTGCTGGTGGACAATTTCATAATTAGTCCCTCTGATTTCAGTGGGACTTAACACTACACTACAGACTAACAAAAGGATGCAAAAAGGAATGTGCATGGTCTGACACTCAGCACTGGAGTTTAGTAAGCAAAATCCCAAACCCCAGGAGAACAGAACTGAACAAGAGCAGATGAATAGCTTTTAAATATAAGTCCTGTGCAGACCCAGCATCACTCCAGTTAGATTCACATTACTGTGCTTTGTAAACCTTTGTCTACCTTCTATGCTTTTGAACTACAGGAAAATTCTATTTACTTTTTCCTTCACTTGCTTTAAGAGTGACTTAGGTTATTTTGTAACACAGAAGAAAGGACATGACATATTAAAACAACAAACATTTGAAATTGTTGCTTACTACATATTTCTAAACATACTTAACATGGTCATCTGAAATGGAAGGAGTTTTCTTACTTAAGTTATTTCAAAGCTAAAGGCTAACTCAGCATTGAATACTTGAAGACAAATTCTGAAAATGTTGGAAGTGTGACACTGCATGAAGAAAACACACATGTCCTACAGTGGTTCATATCCCTGGTAAAAGAACATTTTACCATGCAGTTAGCTGCCATGTAAGAAATCCAAAACATTCACAGCCATACGCATCTGCTTCAAGAAGTTGCATTTTGCAATTCCTACTCAGTTCAATAAGGCACTTGGAACCACACATGTCTACTTAAGCAAGTAGATCAAATAAACTGCATATTTGTGCAAATTGCTGAATCCAATCCAAAGTGTCATGGTTGACTAATCTTAATTTAGTCCAGCTGAAGGAGGGAATTTACTTTGGCAAACTGGCAATAACAGAAACCTAATTTTCAGAGTAAATCCAAATCTGGACATTGACTAAGAACTCAGCAATAACCTATCGCAGCATACAAAAATTATTTCATCTAGACCATCCTTTTAATGGTTATTATAATTTCATTCCTACATAAGGATATAACTCCAAGTGGTCTGATCTTGATCCACACAGGTCTTTTCACAAATAACCATGAAGTGGAAGCTCAAAGTTCATTTTAGGTGGAATGTTGGCTTCTAGGAAACTTAAACAAAACAAAACGCTCTTGCTGCTTGTATAATTTTGGCTTATTCAATGCTCAGTTTGGCTGCTGAGAACAATGCACTTAATTTAACGCAAAAATATGAGATGCTAATAATGATACAATGTCTTAGATATCATTAGATCACCTATATTTTCTCTGACATTTATGCCAAAATAAAAGCCCACCCCAAACCGCCTGGGATTTTAGCTGTTTTAGCCAAAATATTGGTCAGTTTAATACTTTTAGATACAAAGATAAAGAAAATTAGAGGTGCTTGAAAGTCTGGAAAGTTTTCATTAAATTAACTAACACTTTTTCCATAATGGACTATTTGTTTCAGTACAACAAAAGTCTGAAACTTCGCATTTCTTTTTTCACTAAACTGCTTTACAAACTCTTAAAACTGAAAATTCAAGTTACAATTTTATTTTGCTACTCAAAATGACCAATATGCAATTTTGCAGCAGTTAAGACTTGAAATGCATTTCACATGTTAAAAAAAAAAAAAAACTGGAAGACTTTGCAACATTTTAAACCTTTTGTTAAACAACTTATTGAAATGTAATGCACTGAATGAACAGCAAACTAACTACTCTGATCAGCTGGGGGAAGGCTGTTGAAGAAGTTTGTATCTCTTGGCTTTACCTTTTTCTTTTGTTCTTCTGTGGCTTTGATGATTCCTGGATCAGATTTCCAGGATTTTCCAAAATTGTAGAAAAGTGCAACACTATTAGCAAGGAACGGAAGATGTATAAAGAAAAAATTGAGATGTGTTTACAGTCAAGGAATCTCAAGTGTAAAACTGAATTTCCTCTAAACATTCTCACTGAGAATTCTGAAACAAAATTTAACTAAATTTAAATTTTACTAATGCCCTTGAGCCACTGTCTTCAGAATTAACAAAATTCAGCACTGCTGTAAGAACTAGCTGGGTACTTGGCATTTTTCATTGCTCGACCTTCAAAACTTACTTTTTAGAATGGTCTGTTTCCTGAGTTATTTCTAAAGCCTTTATCCTTCTAAAGGATGAATAACAATAGTTCAGTTTTTGTAACTGTTTTCCCTTTTAATTAAATTAAATCCCACGAAATTTATCTTCTTAATAACTATTTCCTGTTTTCAGAATAAACATTTTGGAGCTCTATTTATAAGACAGACATTTGCCTATGTCTTCAGTGGCTTGACATTCCTGTGATATCACAGGAGGAGCTGTTTCTAGCCATAGAAGGAATTTTGCTGTAATGGCCACTGTTGCATGGCAATCATGTCCCAACACCACTTATCTCCAAGAAAGGTAGTGTCTGAAACCTGGTCCAGTAATAAGGCAATGCACATATTTTGCATCACTGGAAGTTATTTTTAACATACTAATACGTCTAATACTTGAAAAACCACAGGATTTATTATTCTCTTAGTGTTTATAAAATCACTTACCATAGAGACAGAAAATAACCATTTGTTTTAAAATACATTTCCTGCATTCAATGTCTTGTCATGTAACATGCTAGTCTTACAGTACTTGACATCACTTCAGAGAATTAAAACATTTTTAGCAGTGATGCTGAAAAACCAAATACCTCAGATGTTTCTCTTCCACATAAGGAAAATTATTTATTCTCATAAACAAAAGACCTGACAAAACTGACTAAAGACACCTGCTGTCAGCTGCCAGTTATAACTGCAAGAAGATGCCCTAGTTGGCAAATCTGTGATGGTAGAAGCTCCTACAGCATTATCCAAACAAAAAGGACATCTAGTACTCAGGCAGAAAGCACTACACACCAAAATTACATTATATTTTGAGTAACTTAGATACATTAAGATCTAAAGAGCTTGCAATGCAGAAGAACCCTGAAATGCAAACAAATACAAATAGGCCTCTTTTTGACTTCTGAAAAGCAAAGGAAGTCTTATTGTTCATCTGAAGTATATCCCAAATAATTTTTGTTTTCCTCTTGTTGGGGCAAGGAATTTGCTGTGAATTTCTAGTAAAAAACCATTGGCAGGTTAAATTAAAATTTTAATAATGTCTCTTACACAGCAGAATGTTAGTATCAGCTCACTAAAGGCAATTAATCTTTCCAGTAACAAGATGTTCCCTGCAAGTTTACAACAGGGGGGAAAAACATCAGCTAAACTAAACACTCAGTTCTATTTTATACATTAGAGATGAAAAGTTCTGACTTCAAAATTTACACAATCCAACTTCTTCCTATTTTTTTTCCAAAGCTACCTGCTGCCAAGAATAAGCTGCTGCAACTGAATTGCTTAGCTAGAGAAACATTGCATTTTCTTTAGAATACTAAAATAATCGCTGGGGTTTTTACAACAGTGAAAACTGGTTTGTCATTAAATGTACCTTAATCAGACAACCATTACAAACAATAAAGGTACAACTGGAACCAATTTTATGACCCATTTCTAAAAACCATACGTCATGTCTAGACTTTTAAAGAAGATATGAGAAAAGACTAAGAGGGTTTTTATAACCTTAATGCTTTGGAATTTTCTACTAACTTAAATTTGGATAACCTGTAACAAAGCAGCTGTCCATTGTCTCAATTTACTCCTCCCCCAGTTTACTCTCTCAATTACAGAGAGAACACAAGAGATGCACCACAGAACCTGTTTTCCCTGTTCTTTTATCACGGTGGTGTCAGATGAGTGCAATGCTGACAACGTAAATTGTGGCAGATAAGGGACTTCTGTGCTGCAGCTGGGAGACTACATGAGAATTTAGAAGTTTTCTTCTCCAGGTATTTCCAGCATGTGATGTAGGTAAACAACTTTAGCTATAGGATTCATTTCACCCACTTTTAAATCATGCAGTATGCCTTCACAGACATCAGGAAGGAAAAAAAGCCATGTCCAATCTATCTTCAGTATCAATATATTTAAATTATGTATGAGAAGCAGAGGCTTACAAGTGGCTATTTTTTGTCACTGGCTATAAAGAGTGTTTAAATTTCAATACAGATGCCCACACTAGAGGTATATCTAAAATCACACTGAACTTCCCCTTCTTTACTTCGAAAGAGATCTTAGCAACTTGCATCACAGACACCTCAAAATTCTTCACATGTAAGAAACCCTTGTAGGTTTATAATAGCCTCAGAGTAGGGAACTGGTACTCTAGAGAGAGTGTCCTGTTTTATGTTAACATCCTCATTTACAGCTACACAAGGAAAAAGTACATTGCTATAATATTAAGGACTGCAAAATGCGTAATATACCAGGCATTCACATCTCCTGCCTTGCCACCAATTCGCTCCTCTTCTATGCAATTTCTCCAGTTTTCATTGAGAGACAAAGTAGAAATACCCATTAAATACTTCCTACTTTTAGTCCTGATTAATATCCTTTAATTATTAGAACAAGTAAAGATGCTGAAAATTATTCCAGGAATTGGAACAAAAAAGGTAATCTCATTAAAAAGAAAATTAAAACCAAACAAGCACCACATAACCCCTGAGTCAGGTAAACACTGGATAAGTTAATTTTCATTGTGAACTGTAGTCTATTTAGAAGGCCCCAAATACATGCAGCTTCCTGCTATCAGTTATTATACAAGTCTGAAATCAAGCCAAAATGCACATTATAGACCCAGATGTGCCCTTTCATGAACCAAAATCGTTTTCTCCTAACCAGAAAAATCTGCAGCCAGTGTCAGAGATCAAACACATGCTAATAAACCTGCCAATTCACAGAATCACAGCATCACAGAATGGGTCAGGCTGGAATCGACCACAGTGGGTCATCTGGTCCAACCTTCCTGCTCAAGCAGGGTCATATCAGAACACACAGCACAGGATTGTGTCCAGACAGTTCTGGAACGCCTCCAGTGAGGGGAGACTTAAAACTTCCCTGGGCAATCTGCTCCAGTGCATGCTCATCCTCACAGCAAAGAAGCTCCTTTTCATATTCAGGTGGAATTTCCCACGCATCAGTTTTTGCCCATTGCCTCTTGTCCTATTGCTTAGCACAATTAGGAAGAGCCTGGAAACATCCTCTGACACCGTCCCTTCAGATTCTTATGGTCATTGATGATGTCCCCTCTCAGTCATCTCTTCTTGAGTCTCAACAGGCCCAATTCCCTCAGCCTTTCCTTGTAAGAAAGATGCTCCAAATCCCCAATTCCTAACAGCTGTACATCTGGATCTAAGAGTCCAGGCAGGTAACGGCAGATAGCTACATGAGAAGCCTCATTTGACTAGGCATTTATTTGACAAAATCAGTTTGTAATTAACTGAAGCTCTGCAAAAGCCCTCCACCTTTATTTCCATCTGACATAAAAGAATCCCTTAGCTTACAAATAAATTCAGTTAGCCTATCTCCTCCACCCTGGAATTTTTTTCTTAAAACTTTTTTTTTTTTTTTTTAACTTTAGAAAAAGTATTTAGACATGAGAACAAAAGTTCTGGACAGCTGGGCCCAGAGTTTGGATTTCTAGTGTCTTTAGTTCCTGTAGAAACATGGCTGCTGACTTCTTTTTTCTGCATGAAGGCTTTTTGCTCTTTCCCTGAAACTAATTTTGTTAATAATTTTTTTTTAACTGCTTAACTGTACCAATTAGCTTGTTACAGTCTTTAAGATCATACAAAATTGTATCAGCTTTGTGAAAGAATGAAAATCATCATGAATTCTCTCACACCCAGTTTTAAAATAACCCCTAATTCAAAAAGCGTGCAATGTTTGTTTTCTTTAACCTAGACCCCATCATTTGGTGAGGTATATTTGAAATAAGATAATGAATACAGTATTAGTCAATGATAAAATTTAAAAAATACAAATTGCCATATATAATCTCAATCTTTGCATTGCAAATAGGATATGATGGCCATAAAAACTTGCTTAATTAAAACGGCACACTCCCATTTGCACCAAACAGAAGCAGAAGAAACAAAAGAAAAAAATACTGTGAATATTTTGGGTTACAGCAAACTGATATCTTAGAAAAACACAGCAGTGTAAGAATCATTTGACATAACAAGCAGTATTTGTTCAGCTGGAACTGGAAAGGCTGCATGAACAACTGAGATATAATCTTGGTAGGACATTCACAGGACACAAGAGAATGTTCTACCTATAAATACTAATGAAAAAGAATGAAATGTGAAATTCTAGTCTCATATTATTAAAAGTGTAATTTTAAGTAAGTTTTTTTCTTTTAAAAATAAAACTAAATTAAAACATAGTGACTTAGTATGTAGGATTTTTGAGGGCATTTTCGCTCCTACTCTGCAAACACTACAAAACTAGAATGCACTAATGGAGCAAGACATAACTATCCTTTGTTACAGGCAAAATATAGTTACAGAGATGCATCAAAACAGTGGCAGCGAGACATAGGACCATAAACTTATACACAGACTCAAAAATACACAGATCACATTCCTCATTCCCTGCAAGAATAAGATTTCTACTTTATCAAATACACCAGACTCAGAAGCTGCTGAGAAAAATCCAACAGAATGGAAACATTTACAAAAAATTCAGTACATTTTAAATACTGGCCTTTTGAAAGACACATCATTAAACCTTAGAATTTAGAGAGTCATTTTTCATGTGACCACACTTAAATTCAAGAAAATGCACTGCAAATCCTTGGTTTTCTTTTTCTTTATGACACATTGCATTAACTGTTCTTTTCTGTCCCATTAGGATTAAACACACAAGAGTTGATGATCTTCCAGACACCTTCAACACATCTACAAGTAAAGAAAATTCTTACCAAACACCTAAATCTTAAACTTACACTTACAGCAATTAAGATCTTTATGTTATTTATAATATAAAGTTCCAGTAAGGCAACTCCAGATAGTTTTTTAAGGTTGAAAATTCTCTTCCCCAAACAAAAGTCAGTCAGAATTTGTGAAAACTACCACGACAGGTTTTATCACTTGAACACTACAAAGTATAAAGCAGTACTCTAGTCTGCTGTAAGCAGTCATATAAAGATGTAAAAATACAGGAATTCTTTATCCAACCACAATCCTGTGCCTCATGCTATAAAAACAGAGGAGGCATGCAATTTCCTTTTTGCAATAAAGCTACAGGACTATTTTCCAGAAGAAGAATGAATTTGGAATCTTATTACAAAGGCTTCCAATTAAAAATCACCAATTAAAGGAAGATGGCCTCAAGCACTTGGTCTCTAAAACAGCTTGTCAGAGAATTGTGTCAGCTCTAATGAAAGTAATTAGTAACTGAAGGTCTTAGACCACTACTTATGGGTACAAGAAGACTTGCAAAGGTTGCGAGACACCAGCTTGGGATAGAAGCAGGACAGTACTGTATTGACATTCTGAAGTCAGGTTTTATTAGGGTAATTGTCTAAACTTCTAGTGAACAACTAAGATTATTCTGTGACGAAAAAAATATGCCAAACTTCAGCTATTTAATAAGAATGACTAACAGAAATAAAAATCTAAGCAGGTTGGTAGAAATATGAATGAAATATGTGATACCAGGATAAAAACCTCATGATTTGCCAGCTTTAAGGGACAGCTTTCTACATCAAGATACAGGCCATCATGTACTGGTTGTACAGCCATTTCAATGTGGTCAAGGACTTTAAATCAAAGTTGGACACATTCTTAGATTAGGTCCAAGCTGATGTTATGATAGCACAAGAAAGCATTTCACAGCACCTCAACATTTGCAATCCAAAACACGTAACAGCGTTGGCAAACATGAGCTGCTATTTCTAAATACTGGATTTTTTAAAATCTTTCTCATATTCATTTTGTACTCACTTTTCTCATTCTGCAGTCACTACTAAATTTGAGTAAAAACATAAAAAATCAGGCCAGGCAGAGACACTGATAGTAGAACCAGCATTTCTAAGTAACTGTTTCAAGACATACTAATATTGGTTTTTGTTTTTTTTTTTAACTTAATAGCAACTAGATGTTAATTTTTAAGCCGTTGGTGTTGTGGTTTTTTTTTTTTTTAAAACATGCCATAAGAGTCATTTCCAGGTGCATGGGACTACCATTCACAGCAGCATCTTTGCAAACACTGCCAAAATGGAAGCCAAAGGTAGCATGGAAGCAGGGTCTCCTCTCTGTTCTCAGCCCAAAAATACACGGCTGATTTAGTTAGGCTTGCAGAATGCATCAAGAAGACGCCAAAACAAAATCACTGCTACTTATCATATTTCATGGCAACTCCTTTCAGGATGAAAAGAAAACCAGTTTCTAAAAAAGCCAAACCAACATCCTCATAAAATTCACTTCAATTATTTACAACTATAAGAACTGGATTAAACATCAAATATCTACTTTGTTTTCCTGGCTACTGAAATTATTGTACTCAAGAAAGTTGTTTAAAAATTTGAATCTATTTCCTTGCCATGGAAAACTAACATTCCCCACTGAACTCTGAATCAATTTCTACCTCCATGAGTAAGGGAAATTCCTATCTAGACAGACAATCAAAGCCACAAAAATATGGCAATATGCTGAACTTCTATAATCTAGTATTATTAACACCATTATTTTTTAAATATTTAAAATAACTGAAAATATAGTTATCGAATGTATCTAAAGTTTGTACAAAATGGAATTTCCAAAATCTTTAGGAAGATCTAACTATGAAACCAGTTCCACTGGAACTGATACAGACCATGAAGCAGCTTTTCAGAATGGTGTCTAAAAAATGCAGTCAACTACATTGTGTCACCTCACAGCCAAAGAATATTCTACAAAATTGCTAACATTTCCTCCACGTAAGAAGTTGATAAAGCAAAGGAAATTCTGCAGACTACTGTAAGTAAATTTTGAGGAAAATCTTCTACTTCTGCTGAAGCACAGCAATAGTGTGCATATTTTTAAAGCAATAAAATAATTACCATTAATATAGAAAGCAATGTTTAGTGGCGATTCCCTTTTTAATTTTTTTATTAGTTTACTTACTGTTATATGCAGGATATAGCTATGTAATTCCTTACTATGAACATGAATAAAAATAGTACTGTACACAAAAAAGGATATCATTCCAAAACCAGAAGAACCACGTCACATACATCCAGAATTTCGTTGCCAAATATATTCCAAGAGGCAGTGCACTGTGCATGGAGTGATCAAAGAATGACCTGTAATGTAGGAACAATGTCACACAGTAAGTTTCAATTTATAAAATGTAAATCTTGAAATACTACTTCAGGAAAACACTTCCTATTAAAATATGTACTATATGGGATATTGCAAAATATGCCATAAAAACATTTTCCTCACTTTTCTGTTCAAAGTTCATGAGAAATTCCCATTTTTCACCTGCCAAGACAGGCAGAATGGGTAAATACTCAAGCTAAAACTACACTGTGAAAGCAGTTAGGAACCTGTGAGATTCTTAGCAACATGGACAGCAGTTGCAAACTATATTAAGTTTTGACATTCCAGTGCTAAAGACGTTTTGGAAACCCATACAATTAAAAGTGCACATTAAAATTACTTCACTAAGAAAAAAGTTTAAGAGACCTTGCTGTTATCAGCCTATATACTTGAAATATTTCAGATTATTCAACATTTTGCTTTTGCTACAGTTGCCAACAGAAAGTTGAAAAAAAAAAATCCAGACTAATTAATTTCCCATCTATCACTACACTAGCGAAGTTATAAAGATAAAATGCTGCTACATTAATTAAAAAAAAATAAGCCATCAGAACTATTTTCACTTTCTTACACTTTTGCACTTTAAAGACTCTTCTGAATAAAGCTGTATATAGTTGAGACAAACTAGGTGAATGACTAGGCTACTTCATATTCAAGAAGAAATTGCTATGAAACCTATGGAAAGCAACACTGAACAACTAACCTCCCTGAAATAAAATTTCTGCATCATCTGCCTAAACATCCTGATATTGATCCATTTTGCTTTTTGTGCTGTTGTTTCCCTCAGGGCTGCCACAGACAAATGCGTGCAGGGAGTAGCTTCCATTTCACTTCTTTACTCCCTTACAGTATCGCTCTCTTCTCTAGTGGAAGTTCCTTAGGTCTTTGCAGAAAACCCTGCAAGGAACATGAGCTCAGCTAATGAACAATATGTGAATACGCATTTGGACACATAGTAGTTACTCTGCACTAATCTTTCTTTCAGTGACTTCTGTGCATTTTTGTGTGTGTCAAAGTAGGGAGGAAAACTCAGCTAAGCAGATTAGATAAAATTCTATAGGGAAAAAAAACACTATTAGGGTAACAGCACAAGTTTATTAATTCAAACCTGGGCTTTGTGAAAAACACTTCAAAAAGGATTTATACTAAACATCAAGCAACAGATAAGAGAAAATAAAAATGTTAATCCTGAACTCCTGTCAGTTAGGCAAAAAATATAAAACTTAACAAAACACAGATCTTGAGAGATTGGAAGAAATCTTGTCCTTCCTTTCTGTAGAAGGCACAGTTGAGGATTTGCACTGATAAATAGGGGTTTTTTTGTGGGTGGAGGCCAGCAAATTGCACAGCCTCAGAGGTGACAAGAAGACTAAAGGGATCATCTCCAAGACCCTGCAAAAGCTTGATAATCTTCTACTTCCCTCCTGGTCTACTAAGTTCACTAAAATCTTCTGAACTTGGTTTAAAGAGCAGATATATTTGCCTCATTATACAGAAAAAAAGAGAAGCAAGTGGTCCTAAATAAACATTACATTCAATCCCAGAAAAGTAGAAAGCTCCTAAGCATGGGGATACAAGTTCTCCTATCTTAACCACACGTGATAATGAAAAGGAAAGGAGAGATGACACAGTCTACAGATCTTGAAAATCCACTGCAGCATGACTACATGTGTGTGTGTGTGTGTATGTTTGTAGGTGCCTTTACAGACATTTAAAGTAATCATAAATACAACTAAAAGTCTTTATGATCGGGTAACCAGATGTACAAAAAACACTACTGGGAAGTAGCCTTTTTCTTTAGTCACTTATTTCCACCACCACCAAAAGCTACAAAATCTGATTCTGACTTAATTTCTCTCTATAAATCTCTTTAGATGCCTTTTTGCACTGAAATTATTAAAATAAAACAGTTTTAATAGTACATTTGCATGTTGTCTTTATTACTTTATAGTAACTTTTCCATTGCCTGATTTCTGCAATATTCATGCTGATAACTCTTTGTAGCCAGACATTCAGCACCCTCCTCTGGATAATGACTGAATTTCCGTTCTGCTGTTAGCTTCTGTTAGCTCAGTGGTATTCACCCAAGATAATGCCATGTTTCACAAGACAATAGAGCACTATAGGAGCTATAGTTGCACAAATCTTTCACAGAAATAAAGACCAATTCCAACAAATGGAAATTTAAGGTTATCTATCCAAAAAAGATGCCAGCAAAATACTTCTTGCATGCACACTAAACAGATGGTGTCCCAGCAAAACACTTACTTTGAAAGAAACTGTACCATAGCCCAAACGCCACCATACATTAGCCCTTTAATGAGCCAAGAATCAATGTCTAGGTCTGCTATAAACCCAACCAGCCAAATAACTAGGAAAGGAGTTCCCAGCATCACCTTCTGACGGAATTCCTATATAGAAACAAACACCAGTAAGTAACTCTATTTTCAGGAACAGATTGTATAATACATAGGACAGTCACAAAAATGCAAATTTTCAGGAAGCTTGACAGTGGGGGATAAATCTTCATACATTTTTCTCATTTCCTGTCTTTACACACCTCCAATGAATTTGCAAATTATATTACAAATCAGTAACTTTGTTTTAGTACTGTCTTCTAGAGACTTTGCTGCTAGTCCAGAATCAATGCAACATTAGCTTTTTAAAGAATCCATAAGTGTATGAATTGCCCCACAGCACATGACAATGTCAGTAAATTTTTATTACTCATGTAACTGCAGTTTTTAAGTCATACTGAAACATCTATGAATAAAGATAGAACTTTTTTCATCTTACTCTGTGTGGATACAATTCCTGATGAGAGCACCAAACTCTTTCCAAATAATCAAAGCAGAGTGACAATGAAATGTACAAACCACTTCAGGTCAATGATCACTGCATCGTTACAGTGCCACAGGGTTAAAGCCCAGACTGTAGCAGTACTTTGAGCATCTTGATGCAATGTATCTTTAATTCAAAAAATTATAACAAATCAGTGGTAGCAACACTTAATATCCAGCGTAACACTTCGCCTAACTGTTGATGGATATTAAGAAGAAAACATTAACTCTTTAGATTTTCAAACAACAGACAGGAGGACAGTTCTTCATGCTAGAGCAGTATGTTAACCCTTACACCTTCATTTATGGCCTCTTCCTATCTGCAGTATTAAACAACACTCTGAGAAGCAAAACATTACAGATTTATGTATTACTTTATACTGCTAAGACTGACTGCTTCTTTCATTCAACACAATAACAATAAACAATACATAATTAGAGAGGAGATCAGAGTTCAGCATACCCAAAATACTTCCCTCCTTAGCTACCTGAGAGTCAGCTATGGAACATCTTGGCTAACTCCGACAGTACAAGACCACTCAATACTTTGTCAACACTTTCTTTTAGTTAGCACAAAAACTAAGTGTATGGAAGCTTAGGGTTTTACTTCCTCCTGCCCTAAATAAAGTACTTTTTTTTCTTTTGCTATTACTTTAATCATAATAAAAAGACATTCCTTGAAGCTGAAATGTGAAGAAACCACAACCCTGAACTTCTTTTAAACAAACACACAGGTCCCCAAACCAAGAGCAGCTGTAAGATTGATTTACACCAGCGTTATGCTACTACTTACCTTATCTGCTTTTAGTTTTCTCAGAAAGGATGGACTATCATACCCCTTTGCCTGTCTTGCTTCTTGTAAATGATTGATCATCCAAACATTCTTCCTTTGTTTTGCAAGATCAAGTGGTGATTCTCCCTGTCAAGAGTATAAATGTGGGAAACATCCAATTTAAAAATAAAATGCATTTGGAGCACCTTTGAAACAGAAGATTGGCTGTTAAAACCAACACATTTTAAACCAGTTTACATTCTGGCATACTTTTTGCTCTGCAGTTCACTTGACATCACACATCATTCATTCCTTTTGGTTTTTCACTCTCCCATAACTATGCAAGTGTGGACAAGTGTGTGCATATTAAATGTATGATCCTGACAAGATGTATGTCCTGACAGTAATAATTGTTGCCTTTGGTAGAGAACAAATCTATGTTCCACTGTTCTACACACAGTCTACTAGTCTGTAAATGAAAGACTGTGCTTCCCCCTCAGCTATTGACAGGCAGCAGAAATCAAGCAAAGAATAAGAACTCGTGACCCACTGGATCATGGAAACTCTTCCAAGTCTAAAGCCTGACTTCTTAGGTAATTCTCTGCTTTTGGGCAGACTGAAGTTACTAATATTATAGAATGCTTCTAGGATTATTATTTCCACAAGTCTAATGTTCCTAGGTTCATTTCAGTTACTGAAGTTCTAGTAAGAAAACATGAAAGAATAAACTGAGTGCTCATGTCCAATTATGTCAAAACTCTGAGCTTTTACTCTGAGCTTGTGTTTCATGTATTATGGGTGCTAAGCCAGCAATGGCTGTCTTTATTTCCATAATTTCAGAAAGGACTAACAGATGAAGCAAAAAAGAAACACAGAACGAAAGATACAGGGACCAAAGGTGCCTACCAAACTGATTTGATTTTATTGCTTTTTAAACACTTAGGAAGAGAGCTAAATGAAAAAGTTATTGACTTGGTCTAAAATTATAGAGGAGGCAAGAGACAACCAATTGTAGGTACCTCCAGCTTCAGTTTTGCATTTGACTCTTCCTCTCTTCTACTGGAGTTAACTCCCCTCCTAAACAAACCATTCATGGAGGCTTGAAAAATGGCTGAATCCTCCATCGCTCGGCCCCCTCCTAAAAAAAAAGTGAGACAGGTACTAGAAACTGAAACTACCCAGAAAGGGCAATAATTACTACAGACAGAAGCCATTTCAAAGATTTAAAACTACAGTTAGCTACCTTTTTTCCCATAGAAAGACAATGGGAACTGAGTGCTTAACTGTCATCTCTGCCTTTGAAATCTTACCCCAAATCTTTAGGAGAGTGAATAGCACAGAATATAAATTATCAGGAAGTTTTTTGCTACTTAACAGGACCATTCACACCTTCTGTGTGAGAAGTTTAACTAGAAAAATCAGTTAAAAAAGAATAACCTTCTGACTTCACTTCGCTTTAAAGTTATTTAGCCAGATGTTTAAAAAAACATATTAAATTAACTCCATTCTCAACAGAAATGCCTGAAATCAAACTATTGGTGCCTGCTTCATCACAAGTTTGATAGCACCTCGAATTGCTAATATCTGGGAAACTCCAGAGATGCTGTTGTTTTAGTACCACCTTATATACCCAGACTGTAAAGATTACCTGTGGACAAGCAATCCCCTCTGGGAGTTGATCTCCCAAGTAAATCCTGAAGTTGTCTTGGGGTCCAGCTGAGCATCCCTTCCACTAGAGGGCCATGAGACACCTAGGAACTGCCTAGATAAAAAAATTGAGGGAGCTTTAAAGAAGTCTTTGACTACGCTTCTCATCATCTGGCCATTTTAGTATTTTCCTTGTCTTTACAGGAGTAGTGGATGGCTGACTTGCTTAAAAATTTAAAAAAATGTATTGGGGAACTTAATCTAGTAACACACTTAAGATTGTCACCAAGCAGTAAGGCTTCAATAATATATATTTAAAGTACTTAGGTAGAAAAAATAATCTGAAGAGTCATTACAATAGGGAACTGTACATGCAGACTTCCACGAACAAGCCTTAGATACACTGCATAATCAAGAAACTACATTTAAAGGTCAATAAATGATTCACTTACAGATTTAAAATAAATCTTTTTTAGACCATAAGAGTTCTTTTAGGTCTCTATATCTCTCTACTAAAAAAAGGACCTTCTGCTGCTCACACTTCAATAAAATTTACAAGTTTTCCCTAAGTCCCCAGTGATAACCCTGCTCCCTGGGAAATCCTGTCCTCGTCTGCCCTATCTGTTTATTGGTGTGGCAAGCTAATTTCCTTAAGAAAAAAAATCAACCAAACAAAAAAACCCCACTCTACTTAGATTGCTGAAAAGCAGCTTCCATCTCTAACACCAATCTAGTTCTCAAAAATGAAAAAAGAAGGAATATATTAATTTCTTGTACAGCATAATAAAAAGATGGTAAATAACAAAACAGGACTAACTCACTGCTTGTATCAAGCTTTGCTCTACAACAGGAGTGCTATTGTTCACAAACTATCATGCAAAGTAAAGAACACCTTACTGAGATGACTGGTCCCAATTTGTTCCAAGCCTAGGCAGCCAGCAGCACGTCCCTTTCTAACACAGGCTGACTAGAGCTGATAACAACTCAGTCAAGGTTTGCATCTAATATTTCAGTCACTTCTTCATTTGAAGAAGATGAACAGCTTTCAGCCAATGTATTTCTTTAATCTCAGTTTTACCACCATTCTTGGTCAATTCCCTGGGCTATCTGAGAAAAGGATTTCACTAGATAGTGCTGCATCAGGAAGTATCCTTTCACAATTCCTTTAATTTCTGAGGAAACATGAGCCAAACACTTAATTAGTATCTGGCTCAAAGAAAACTTTTTTGTAAACAGTCAAACGAGGGGCATCAAACTGAGTTTCTATTGGCCTTTAAGAATCAACCAAATTTTTATATTTATTCTCTATTTACTACCACTTAAATCAGCATCAGTTATAAAGTCACTGGCTGGATGACAAAACTGCCATTGCTCAAATAATTTTGATCCTCTGATGATCCTAAAAACCTGAGAAGACATGCAAGAAACCTAGATTTCACTGCAGAAGATAGGCAGTGGTCAGTGAAACCAGACACATCTTCTGGCATGACTGCAAAGATATCATGATCCAGCAGGTACAAAAACCTATTTTTCTACTGACTGCTGCTGTCTGTCAATAAAGAAGGCAAGACCATGAACAACTTCAGGCAAACAGATACTTTTTCATATAGCCAAACACAGAAATTTTTGTTAGATTTTGTAAGAGTCCAGAAATGTAGGTAAGGTGATGACTTTAGAACTCTTGTCACACTAATCAGTCTGTCAAGAGAAGCAAGATATGACATGCTGATTTTTTTCCACAAAAATACCTTTATTTTTTTCCGTAGGTGGCATAGGAAAATAGCTTTTCAACACAAGAAGTGAGACTAGAAGCATAATTCCTCCACACAAATGACCTTACAGACCAGGAATAATTAATATATATTCATCTCAGTGTATGCAAGAGGCTAGCTGATTTGTTTTAAACATGTATAAAGGTGATTTCTTCTAATGAGTTTTCATTCATGATTAGAAACATTTCTGATATTCTGAAGTGGATGTAGGACCTAGAAAGCTGCCAGCAAAATTTGGCTGCTTCCTTAAAAGGGCTGTTCCATGCTCTTCAAGAAAACTGATATGTACATTTTTTCCCCCATCACTTGCACCCAAGCAAAATAGACCCCGGCCATCATAATCAGTAGGAAAAATGGCAAAAGAAAAAATAAATTCAATTAAATTATAGCTGCGTTTTCAAGCATAACCACTCTGCCTGTAACACTCTTTAAGTGGAAAATACAAATATTTGAAGAGAAACTAAGGAGAGAACTTTTTTCTAAACGTTCTTTTTCTAAAAATTGTTTTTCTGACACCAGAGATGAAACAGCTGGGGTAGCAAAATGCATCTAATTTGATATACAGAGTATCTGGAAGTAATGAATAAAACCATATTTCAAAGCCACACCTTCCAAGGCTGGAGAAGCTCCAAGTCTATGGCAGAAATTCAACGAGCTGTCTCACTGGTCTAACATATGCTGGAGATGGGCTCTGTTAGTACAGAATCTAGATTCATTGTTAAGAAATTCTGGTAACCAGACAAGTTAAGTTCACAAGTCAAAAAAGAACCCATTTGTTTATTTTATTCTACTGGCATTTTCAGGCCTCCAGTTTGCTTACTGGCACTGGGAAACCGACTAGAGCATTTGTCAGCTCTCTCTGGAAGAGGACAGAGATGTCTCACATCTCACTCCAACAAAGTCACCCCTTCACTAGAAGATACTCAGTCAGGTTTCCAGTTTTGCATCCAAATACACTGGTCTTCACACATGCAGTCTAATTGCACACCCCACTCTCCTATTTTTATAAATAATCACTGTTACATTATTTACTTGAGTATCTTTTATGGTGAAAATCTAGTGGTTATGCATCACTCTTAGGAAAAAAAGCCAAATGACACATTGGTGGCATCGCTTTTGCTCCATCTTCTTGATCCCATTATACCCACAATAATAACCTATTCTTGAGATTTATCATAGACTGTTATTTCTGCCTCAACGACTTACAGTTAAAACAGACCAAATGTTTACCTTAATATTTTGAGCATCAACATTAGCTCCAGCTTCTAACAGAAGACTAATAACTGTAGTATTTCCTGCTAGCACAGCCCAGTGCAATGCTGTGTTTTTGTGGTATTTGTCTCCCAGATTAACCGAAACATTAAATGTAAGTAGTAATCGTGTTGGATCCACACTAGAAAAGAAAATTCTTGTTAGATCTACAGATGAACTCAAATACATCCCAATTTATTGTTGATGCACTCAATTTCTATGAAGATCATTCATCAGGTACACTATGTAACAGCAAAGTGACATTTTTTGCTGCCAATTATGAATGACTCAAAATCTCTTCCCACCAAAACCAACCACCATTCTGCTGACTTTAAAGGATCTCCCTAAGACAGCTCATTCTGGGATATCAAGAAACATTTGTTCTAGTTACAAACACAAACTCTAGTTTTGTGTTTACCAAAATCTAACACTACTAACAGATTTGTAAAAATATGCACATGATTATATACTTAAACAATGAAAGTTCAAAACATGTTACGTTTCCACTTCACAATCCAGAAGATGAAACTAAAATAGAATGTGAATGTTGGTAATGGCAGATATTGGTAAGAGCTGTGTTCCTCCCAACAATCTATAGAGATAGGCCCTTCCAAACAGGAATCTAATTCAAACATTTGTTCTTTGGGGAAATGTTATTTTTCATCATTTTTTCCAATCATTGCCACAGGAAGGATTAGTGAGCACTTCTTCATATACCTTCTCTCTTGAAAAAGTCATTATACTGGGTTTGGCTGAAATCACGTTAATCTTCTCCACAGCAGCTCCTATGGATTTGTGACCAAAGCAGTATTGATGACACAGGGATGTTTTAGTTACTGCTGAGCAGGACTTACACTGGTCAAGGCCTCTGCTGCTCCTCATGCTGCCCTGCCAGTGAGCAGGTTGGGGGTGCACAAGGAGCTGGGAGGGGACACAGCTGGGACAGCTGATGCCAACTGACCAAAGAGATAACCAATACTGCATGGCAGTTGCTCAGCAGTAAAAGCTGGGGAAGAGAAGTAGGAAGCAGGAAGCAGAGTTACAGCATCTCCCTTGCCAAGTAACTGTTACAGGTGACAGAACCCTGCTGACCTGGAAATGGCTGAACTTCTGCCGACTGATGGGAAGTAGCAAATGAATTCCTTACTTGGCTTTATCTATTCCACTGTCTTTATTGCAAAGCATGAGTTTTCTCATTTTTACCCTCCTGATTCTCCTTCTCATCCCACTTGAGAGGAGTGAGGAAGTGGTTGTGTGGGGCTGAGCTACCAAGTGGGATGATTCACAATAACCATAAATGAAGAAAGATAAAATGGCAACTGTGGAAAGAACACAAAAACTTGCAAAAAACCCCCGAAACCAGTCACTACTATAAGCCGCTTGGTTAACACTAAGAAAAAGTCAAAACTGCATGTATTACCTATGTGTTCTGTAAGCTGCCCACATTAAAGGTGTCATTCCATTTTGATCCATCATATGTACATCCTAAAAAAAAAAAAAAAAAAAGTTGGTGAAGTAAGCATACTCAAGATCCAGCAGATGCAATGTTTGCAATGAGAACCAGTGTTCTAAGACTAATCATCCAAACTGAAAGAAAAACTGGCAAGCTTTTAGCACTCAAACAGTATTTAAAAGATGAAAACAAACATTAATGCCACCACTGCCAAAAAATAACTGTTCCAATCTATTTTGGAAACTATTAAACAATCATGCTTGTAAGACCAGTAATTTCTAACTTAGTATGAACCTTCAACATTAAAGACACACATAGGTGGTGTATTATTGCACTAAAAAGCAGAAGAAAATTAAAATAATGCACCAATATTTGAAAAGATACTTGATAAATCACTATAAATACAACAGTCTGAACCCTACATCCTAGTAAAGGCTAGTTGCACCTATTTTTCCACTGGTAAAGCAATTTTCCTTAGCTCACTGCGTTCCAAAGGTATTTACGTATCTGGATATCCAGTTAATGAATGCCAGAGAATTTTAAGGTTGGAAAAAAGCCTTTAATAAAAACAACCTCCTGAGAAATAAAATTGATCTATAATCTCATCTCTTTCCTCTCCTGCCGAGGGAAGTTGGTAATTCCTAAATACTTCGAGGCAGATTAGACTCTCAAGCACATTTGGGCAGATTTCACAGACCAGCACTAACAAAATCACTTCAAGTTAATGTAATGCAGGATATGAAGAGTTTTCCTTAGAGGCAACAGAACTATGACAGCACTTCCTATACCAGTTCCCTCGGTTCTTACTAGGAAAATTAGATTGGAAAGCATTTCAATGAAGTCTTCTGCTAGAGAAATTCCTGACAAAAACCCAGAAAGTGACTGATGTTGCTTTCTGTCATACCCAGAACCTCCTGTGCTCCAGTAGTCTACAAAATGCCCAGCACCCTGGGATCCCTACTCATGCTGCTGCTAGCCTGACTCAGGCAGTCGTTTCTGAGAAAATCCAACTTAGTTCCTCCAAATAATTGCTTTTAAAACACCTCTAGCCTGCAGATAACTTTATATTTCTGAGTTTTTACTCCTTTGCTTAATTAAAAATAAAAGGAAATTTTAAAAACACAGTTGATGGAGGAGAAGGAGAACAGTTACTTGATTTACTTGCTTGTTCGTTCTGAAGAGTTACAGGGTTTGAGATCAAGATCCAATTCTGTTCACCCACAGTACTGGTACAGGTTAGATCCTTTTGAGCCTACCAGGACCATGCAACTGCTGGCATTGCCTTTAACTCCCTGCGGTTGAAATCATGAAGGCAATGAGAATCACAGCCCAATCTCAAGTTCAATCATCCTTGAGAAGCATGACTGATTCACAGCTCATAGTGTACTTGGAGGATTGTACAAACTAACTGCAACATGAACAATCGCTCTTTCACTTCAGATTTCTTATAGAAAAGTGTCTCTTGGTGACAGTAGCAATGTGCTTGGATGTAAGTAGAACAATTCCTTCAATGATTCCACCTGAGAAATCCAAACTACACTTTGCACACTAGGTGACACTCATCTAAAACAAAAAACCTAAACCCATGAGCTCCAGAGGATTCCCTGCACATAAGTTACCTAGGCTGGCCATAGCTACTACTCATATTAGGCTACTGTGTTGGCTGAGGCAGATACCTTTACAAAGAAACTTTAAGGAGAGGCAAAGCAGCTAAGATTGACTTGCACACTGTTGCACAGACATAACAAAGATGTAGCTGTGGGTAGCAGACACAAGCTCTAACAAACCTCTCATAAAAAGTTTCTTGTTATTTCTCAGTATCATTACTATAACCATGGATCAAGTGACACATTTTAGAAAGGAAGCTCTGTTCTTGCTTTTTACCAAAGAGAGGGCTGAGGCAAAAAAGTAAACCTTCAGCAACTGGTTCATGTTAAAAAACTGTTCTTCCATTCTGGTGTGTCCCAACAGGTACTTCAGCATTACTTTCTTGTTTAATTCTCAGCACTCATGGAAGGGCGTGCCTATGCTGTTAGGACATGGTGCACGCACTGCAAGAACCAAAGATTCCAATAATAACTGATGCAATGATCAAAAATTGCACATATTGCTGCACTCTGCATGTGGTTCAAGTGCGAATTCTGTGGACCACAAATGGCAAAATTTCCTGTTGTTTCTTAAGTACAACAAGTCTGGTTCGGAAAGAGAAAAAGCTTTGCACATGCAAAGATATCCAGACTTAATCCTAGGACACTAATACAAGATTGCACAAAAAGCTTCTAGAGGCAAAAATACTGGGGAGAAAGAGCTTTCTGCATGAAAAGGAGTTGCAGCAACTCTCCTGTCCCTTAATACTACTTTCTGAAAGCAAGACTTGACAAGGAAGGATTCTGAAGAGCAGCTAGAGATCAGAGCAGCATTAGGCTTACCAGGACATTTAACAAGCAATCATCAAACCAGTACTGCAATACAATACAGCCTTTCCAAAAGCACATACTGCATCAAGAGATCCCACTCAGAATTACATTAAATCACACAGAAAGGAACCAGGAGTTTGATCCTTCTTAGAACCATTACTGCTTATTTCACAAAACACAGACCTTCACAGAAAAGACCCATCAGATCCTTGTTCAGAATCCTATTCTCCATAAGGAAAAGAGCCCTTTCACATAAGTTGTTGCGCAGGGAAAGGAAAAAAGCCTTTAAAAGCATATAGTAATGAAGATTTATCAGTAAGGCTGATGTAAGTCTGACAATATTTCTTAATTTAGAAAAGACATGCTAGTTACTGACTAGAAGCAGAGATTTTGTAAGATTCCCATGGAACGGAGCACAGACCACCAAGGAAGATAACACACAGAACTAAACCTACCTCATTCCTTCAAACAAAAGCTCTGTTCTGAATACATCAGTCCATCAAACATACAGTTAGTCTTGACAATCATAAGAAAGAATACAACTGGACTCATATTCTCTAAGTAATGTGCCCTGAGTTGGTCGAAGAAATAAAACACTTGGTTCAGCGTCTTAATGTTGCCCTGAGCTTGGTGGAGAGAAGAAGCCTCAGTAGCAACTGAGGTGACAATGCTTAGGAGCACTGCTCATGGATCACAGTACTGAAGTAACCAAGGCTGCTGGTACCACTCTGGCATCTCCCAACCTAGATGCCACCTACTCCTAGGCCATAGCTCAGCAGGTGACCCTACATAGCTCGAGACATTAGTTAACATACAAAATTACAACTCTAAGAATAAAAAATAATGTACTTGATGAGTAAGTGCTAGTTAAACTTTGAAAGTGATAGTTGACCTATGAGCATGAAATAGTTAAACTATAATTTTAGAACTAGAATACTTCTTACATGATATTACACTACAAGCAACTTTACAGTCACTCAGCATCTGTGATTAAGTTACCTCACACATGCACAGGATGATAACACATTCTTCAACCATTTGTATACCACATTCATATCTTAACTTATTCCAGGTGAATGTCTGTGTATGCAAAGTCCTGATATGCCTGTGGCACTTTAAGTAGCGTAAACACAATATCAAGCAGTCAAATTGTACATTGAACATTTTTAAGTGCCTTCAAGTTCTTTTTCAGTTTTTCTTTCTCGCATTTTTTTAAATAAATATCTTACCTAAACTTGAACCATGCTACAGATTCTGTTATTTGATTTCTGATTATATTTATATAATGTACTTGTACCAGGCTTGATTTTGACCCAGGCAATCTATTGACACAAACAACATGTTCAAATTCTGATACAGCCAGGTATCAGTCTTTCAGAATTCAGTAAGAGGCATGATAAACAAAAAGCAGCATCCACCACTGCTTCCTCTTGGCTGAGTAGTACTTGCTGGTATGAAAGTGGGTTCACTTCCAATCAAAGCCAGAAGCCATCTGACCAACAGTTCTTCTCCTTCACCACACTCCAGAAGTTGGAGGGCTGAACTCAAGCCTCAGATTGCAAATTTTACCATTGGCTGCTGCAGCCCAGAAGAAAGTGAAACAACACTGAAATTGGGTCCCAGCTCTGTCTCAAAACTGGACAAGGTAGCAATTAGGAGCAATTTCTTAACCCACCTGTCAGTCCTCTATTCAGTTATGAAAGTTGGCTTTTCTTTGACCACACTTACCCACAAAGGCATCAGGATCTGAACTAACACAGCACAACACTGTAGCACAACACAGCCTACACTGACCCTTATTTTGACATTTATTTAGCTGTCATTTGCCACGCAGGTACTAGAATTAGGTTCAGAACAAGGGCTAGCCTATTCTTTGGATATACGGGAACCTGGTCTCTGTAAAGACAAAAGCAAACTAAGTAGCAATATGCAGGGTAAGCTGACAGAATTCCCAAGTCCAAATCTCAGCATAACAAAGAAGGTGGGGAAAGAAATAAAGAGAAGAGATTAATGACCTTAGTACTAATTAAAGGAAAATTAAAAAATAGAATCATGTATCTCCCATAGCTTCTAGATAAACTATGTAGTTTCTGTAGTTGTATGTAATATAGCTAGAGAACTATCATTTTAGGGATTGTTATTACAACGCTATTGATATTACTAGACTTTAAACATACAAATCAATACTTAATTTTTAAAGTTGAACTTTTTGAAGCAGTGTGAAAAATTAGTGTTAAAATTAATTTAAATTTGTATCACAGAAAATACCAAAATCATACTTGAAAATATTTGAGGGATTTAATACAAATCAGTGTTTTAAAAACTATTGAAAAGAGTTGTTTTCAAACTAACAAGTTTGAAACTTTAAGGCAATTTTTGTGTCTTTATGTATGTAGTCATGTAAAGACACACAGCTTCTTTTGAATTGAAGCATTATATGTTCAAATAAACAGGACAAATCTGTATACAAACATGAAGACGAACACAGGGAGACTTCATAATCACAGAAGAATACTTTAAAGACTATTAGTACTTTATTAATGCTATGCTTCAAACAAGTTCACACCTGTATAATATCAGCAAGATTTTTCTGGTAACATAAAATGCACATAAAATTACAAATAATTTGAGAAGGAAATACAAAACTTGCCCCTCATAAATACACACTCCTCTCCAATCATTATTTCTTACAAAACAGCAATTATAAAAAATAGGATCAGACTTTTCTTTTGCTTAGCTTACTCTTTATCATATACAAAGTACTGTTTTACCAAACAGATACAAACTGAATACTGCCTGGAGCAATAGCTTGGGGTTTTTCACATGTACAGGTATAAGTAATTTTCTGCAGCAAATTTAGTATTTGTTTTACACAGATCAAACTCACTGATTTCATATTCTACATGACTCACTGGATCATATCTCACTTGGTATTTGAAAGAATAAGCAGAATACAGAAGTGTGAATGGCATTAGTAGGACTGTCACAGAAGAGGAGGGCTTTGACTTTTCTATATGGTTTACACAGTAATTCAAATTTGTGCTTCACCACACGCCTGTGGGTGAATAAATCTACAAATTACAGTGCAGGGTGTGTAGCAGACAGGATCAAGTTCTTGAGCAGACAGAAAAACAGATGAGACAATACAGGAACAGTAATGAACACACGTTATATACACACTTTACAGATCTAGCAATAATATAAGGGGCTAGCAAGGTTTGGGGTTGCTTCATTTTCTATTTACACATGAAAGTAATTAGCAACAGCAATAAATTAAAAGTTGTTGACTGATGAGTCACTAGATTCTTTATCCATGTATAACTGATGATTCTATGAAGAATTCTACAACACTTGCTACCATTGTCACAATTACATTTAAAGATTAAATTAATTAGAAATAAAGAATTAGGATTTCTATATACTACATTAGACAGGTGTGAACTAAAGCCAAAGTACTCAGACAACTGTTGCAGGAGGTTAATTTAATAGGCAGCACATCAACACTGTAGTCTACAAAAAAGGACATGGAATTATTTTTATATTTATACAAGCAAATACTTTGCATTTCCTTAATGACAGGTGTGAGTATCAAGTGTGTTCCTACTCTAAATTTTAGTAGAATCTTTTAAATATGGTATTACTTAAAATTTACCTGTCCCTTTGCTATGAGGTAAGCAACAATCGAAGTATGTCCAAACTGGGCAGCCAAATGAATACAGCTACATCCTTCTCCATCAATTAGCGACGGATCTGCCCCATATTTCATCAGCTGTACAACCATGGATAAGTGACCCTGTCTAAATGTAACAAAACACAAAAAACAAACAACTGGATAACTGTATGCAGGAAAACTATTAAAATTTGAATAATGAAATAAAACAAGTATGTTTAGCAGTTAATTACACTAACTCCCACACTTTAACTCGTACTTTAAAAAAAAAACCACCAACTGCCATGACCTGATCCTCCAAGTGAGTAAGCAAAGTCATTCATATGAGAAATTCTATGCACATAGTGCACTCATCACATGCAATTTGCTTAACTGTATTGCATAGCAAAAAAGACAGTCAACAACAACAAAAACCACCACCAACAAGCTATAGTTGAGAAATCTAGTCTACTGTGACTTGTTGCAAACCACATATGAAAACTGCTATTTTAAGAGATGTCAAACTGGCTAGATACTCTCACTTTTTGTGGGGCTTAATAACTGCAGTAAAACAAAAATAAGGGAAAAAAAGGAAAACTGAAGGTCTACATTTCTTCCACACTATCTTAAAAGTTTATGCATCTTTTTGGTAAAATGAGCATAGGCATTTCCTTCTTTTAGATACAGTGCTTAAGTGTCAGTACACAGTTTCTGACATGAGCAAAAGACCTTGTCAATTTTGCAGAAGCCACTTCAGACAATGCTTCACGGAACTGATTACAGGTATGAATGAACACCAGGAAATTTAGTCAAGATTTTGTGCTATTAACACAGTATCTAAGACTGTGTTCTGTAACAAAAAGAAATATAGAAGCTAAAATCTTTCATAGATGCTAACAAGCAAGTCCTCACCTTTAGCAAACAGATTATTTTGATAAATTACATCTTCTAAAAGCTAATTTTCCAAGTCTCCTTTTGCCATCTACAGTTAAAAATATTAATATGGACACTGTTTCTTTCCCACCTATTTCTAGGTGGTTGTCTGAAGGAGCAGCTACTGCTTGAAGGCTGCCTTCAATTTTTCCAGCCATTTATCATTCTCTGACCATCTTCTACATAAGAAACCTGATTTAAAGTACATCTTTTAAAAAACCCACATATGCGACAGAACACTGCAAGGACAATGTCACACAAAATCATCCCATGACCCACCTGCAAAAGTGCCACTGAACTTCAGATGATTTGACAAAAATACAATCTCAGGAGTAAGAGTAAGTAATTGCCTACACTTTGTTTTCCTATTGTAGCAATCATCTTCCTCTATATCAGAGAAAACCATAGGCTGAAAGCTCCTTTAGTTCAAACATACCACATTACAGAGAGCCCAGTTATCAAAGACTGAATTAATTCTAGTACAAAGCATTCCCACAAAATACAACCATTTCATAAAACTATCAGTACTCCATGTTAGGCAAAGAAACAGAGAAGAAAATTTCAGAAGACTTTTTCCTACCTTGTTGCCCAATGAAGTGGGGTAGAGTTTAAATCTCCTCCAAGCTGATCAACAATAGCACCTTTCGATATATAGTATCTGGAATAACAGAAATAGTAAACATTATTGCTTGTTTTGTTTAAATAGAAAGGACACAAGTGAGCATGTGTGATGTTATGCAAAAGAGGCAGATAGAGATCAGAAGACCAGAACCTTTTCTTGCCTTCATATAACCTTCCCTTTTAGAGGTCATGCATATACTTTCAATTTTCTTGCATTTCTGACTTGGGTTGGGAGACTAGAGATGCCTCCTACTGTGTTTTAAACATTATGCTATTTCCTAATTTTATCCTAAGGTAAAACAGAATAATTGCTATATACAGTAGTATGAACTGTGCTACCACAGAACTATTTAACTATTCTTAAATATTATGGGGCTGTTGCATTAAATAGAATTCTGAATTACTGGTAAAAAATAATGGTGCTAGAAGACTATAATTTTTAGAGAACTTTGGATAAATAGTAAAATTATATACCAATAGACTTGCAGCTTATATCACCACTGGAATAACCCTGCTGAAGTCAACTGATCCCAGAGATCACACTTAAGTTACATATTTAGTGAGGTTTACTGAGATTTTTGCATACTTTTCAATTGTCATTAATCAAAGTACAAAAATCATCTGACTATTTAAAAAATATTTCTAAATTATGGGATAGAAATTATTTTTCCCGAAAGAACATTTATAAAAAGATATGCTATCTGTAACAACAAAAGAAGTTATCTATTTTTAACTGCAACAATTGATATTCATAGTAATTTGTAATGTTTCTGTGAACTGTTTTCATTGCTGTTTTATCTGGGACACTAAACTGCAAATAATACTTTTCCTTCGTGAAAGAAAATGCATGCCTTAGAAAGAAATAATATTTTCAAATACAGGCCCTCCTGGAAGGCTTCTAGCTTTTCATTCACCACTGTCTAACCTTTGAAAAGCACTACCTAGCTACAGATTTGTAAGTGTTTGCACATTTCAAGTACCTGTGCCTACAGAATTTTCCCTTTGAAAATATCTGTCAGGTATATATGAACACTGTTCTTCCACCCACACAAGCTGTCCTTCAAATCCTCATCATTGAATTTCTGACATCTCAAACTCTGCTACGTGTTTCAAGACATAGCAAGAATGCCAACAAACAAAACAAGTTGAAAAACATTACTCTTAATTAACTACCTTCATTTTCTAGAGTGCTCAGTGATTCAGAGAATGAAATTTCAAAAATAGCCCTTTTAGGAACCTTTAGGAACAGAAACTGAAAAATGCATGTCAGACTAAATATATCTGAAGAAAAAGTTTTTATACAGTTGCTTTAGAGCCATCAGACATAATGGAGTACTTCAGTAGATTTGCAAAAGTAAAAAAAAAACAGTGTGAAAGACAAACAAGATCTACTCTGATTGATGCGGGACAGTCCACTCCACTGGTCTCCAACACTAAAAGAACAAAACTTCAACATCTTTCTGCAAAAGTTTTTTTTATTTCTTCATGAGAAAAACCAAAAATTTTGTGAAAGTCTTGGTCCCACCTAGGTGAAAATACAAAGCACATTATATGGTAAAGAAACAAAGTAACTTTATTACAGTGAAGTATCAGCTACTAACTGACAGGTTGTTTTATTCCCCCCTGGGACGGAGCTCCAAAGGAAATCTTGTCTAGATAAAAAGCACAGAGAAATTCACAGTCAAAGCTTGGATTCATCTCTCAGATGTGACAGCCACCCATGGGGAGGTGAACACTAAACAGATTGTCTTCATTCAAACACTGGTCCTTGCAGAAAGGCAGAATACGTTCAGATTCTACTGACAGCAGAACTGCTTACTGGTTAGTAGGTTTTATTTAGAAGGAAGAACTTGCAGTTTGACAACTGGGAAAAGACAAGGCGACAATCTCCTGCCAGATGGTGCATTGGAATAACATTTTATGTTTCTTTAAGGGTGTTTTTAGACTTGGTTGAGATTTATCATTGCATTTCAGTTTCAGTATTTTTCCGCAAAACCAGACTGAGAACCTTACCTCCTTGTCTAAGCAGATCTTGCAGAAGGAAATTTGTGCTAGGTGAGAAGGACCTTGAAGAAAGAACTGGGCAATCCCACTCTCAGTGAGTCATCTAAGCTTCCACTAGAAGATGCCAGGCATGCAAGTCCTATTTAAGCAAACTACTTACACTCAAAGCAAGCAAATCCCATAAGAGGTCGCCTTAAGAAGAAAATACTTCCACTGATCTCCACATTAGGATCACTAAGTCTTTGGCAGGCACTTGAAAACTACCTCAAGCATTCAGTGCTTGAGGAATCAAAGGCCATATAGTCACTGTTATTAGAAGAAGGAAAAGTAGAAGAGAAATTTTTGTCTGGAGAAAGCTCGACACAGGGGATGGGGAAATGTAGGAAGTAAGTAACTATAGAGATGTAAGGCCATTCTTTGCATTTTTACAAAACTGAGTTGCAGAGATAGCAATAGATCAGTGTCATGATGAAAACAGAATAGTGTTGTACACACTCATCCCTGATTCTACTTAAATACGAAAAGGTTCTGTAGTTTTCCTTATGAATGGGTTTCACCTTTATCTACACTGAATCTCAAGTCCACAATAGATGAGATGAAGAAATACTAAAAATAAGAGAAGTCTAATTGCAAGCTTGCACTCCTCACAAGCTGCTAAGCTACGTCACTGGAAAGAACTTACACAGTCAACACCCACTGAGCAAGCCACTGAGATCCAGTATCAGAAGAGCAGACAACTTTATCTCTCTAGTACCAAGTTTAATAGCCAACATATTAATGAAATTATCCACTGTACATAATGAGGAAATTGAGAACACTTGGGGAAAGTTGTGATAGGCTTGAACAAAAAGAAAAAACACTAAATAATTTAATTCTGAGGAAATAAAATAAACCAGTGCCTTGCAAAAAGAGAGCGAGAGAGCACAAAATAAGGTGAGCAATATAAAGAAAAATAAATCAAGATTCCCTAATGACAGTGGAATCTGAAGTGGAAGAACTGCATCAAGAGAAGGGAATTTTAGATACAGTTAGGACACATCAGTAATTACATGCACTCTAGTAAATAGCAGGAAGAAAATGCAATGCTGTATGTCACAGAGGTAGAGATGCATTAATGGACAAGAGTTTTGACATACTGTCAGAGAAAAAAAGACAAATTAGACACATTAAATTTAAAGACATTGCGTTGTCTCAAAAAAAGAAATCAGCATTTTTAAGGACATAATTAATTTTTGTTTAACTTAAAGTGTACTACATACTTCACCAGATCTATCCTGTTGTTGATTGCAGCCCAGTGGAGAAGCGTTAAGTTTTCTTTGTCTGGTTGTCGAACATCATAACCAGCTTCCACCAACTCTCTACATCGTTCGTATATCCCATACCTTGAAGAATAAAGTAAGATTTGTCAAAATGTTTATCTCAGATTAAAATGCATTCAGCAAACATCATACTCTTGGTCACAATACAAAATCTTCAACAGAAGAGAAATGAAGAAGAAATTTTACTTTCCTTTCCTATATGATTACAAATGTGTTGCAACAAGAAGCTTCCACTGGCAAAAGTTACATTAAACAGATGAAAATATTACAGAAAACTTTTGTTCACAGAAAACTGTACTGCAGAGCAAACCAAATTATCTACCAGTAGTATACTAAATTTAAATAACTGTTCACTTTCCAGAGACTCCACCACCTTTGTTTCTCCTTTGTTTCTCACTATGGTTCTCCTTCCTTTCCAGCTCTTGAAGAGCAAGTAAAACTTAGTCAGCTCTTTTGACAGTATCTTCCTAAAATTCAGAAGATAAGATCATCAAGCCAGTCACAAACACTATAGCAGCTCAAGTATTTCCCATTCCTCTTCTAAAGACAACAAATAGCAATCTTTCTGATACAAGTTAATGTAATTTTCTTTTTTAGGGCACTTTGAAATTCTGTACATTAATATGAAATTAATTATTTTATTAAAGAGAAATATTAAATGTGATGTACTGCCATTTGAAAAAAAATCTGCATATATTTGAAAGTTGAAACAAATCAGGAAGCGTAAACATCACTTAGGCATTTAATGTAGGAGTAACTCCAACATTAAATAATTTTTGCCTTCATGTTTACACTGTTTTACCATCTATTTTTAGTGTCAAAAATGCAATGCAAAAACGCAAGTAAAAATTACATTTCAAAAACATGTACTTCCCATAGGGATTTCTTAAGTCTCAAGGAGGAGAACGTGGGAATGTCTTGAAATCAAGGTCAATGCCTTGCAATATCTGACTTCTGCTAAAACAGAATTTTAACAGCTTCTCGAAGTTGGGACTTAACTTGAAGTTTTTCATATGCTGTTTTTGTGCTCTGCTTTCTGCAGAAGAGACAGCCTTAGAAAAGGCTCTTCTGTTCCACTTGATCAGCTTGCATAACTGATGCAGAGACCTTCTTCCTAGGGTAGCTACCATTCTTACTTTTTCTGTCGTGTATTTGAATGGAACCTCAACCTGCATGGTGCTCCCATAATGAAGATCAAATTACTCAAGCCAACAAAACTCAGGAATGCTTTCTAAGCCTATCACAGATTTGAAGCACAGAAATTAGTTGGACTATTAAAAAAAGTATTAGACATAACAGCCCACTTAGATCATGTTGTCTTCAATTTCTTAGGAAAGTTGCATGAGAAACTATGAAAAATGCTGGAAATTGTTGTCATACTTATTATCTTTGCAAATATTAAAAGAGATCAGAACAAAGACTATTGCATGCAGTATATACCAAGTGGTAACACACTGGTAAAATGTGGTTCTTCAGATGGAGTAAAAAAGCAGCAGCCATGAACAATTTTGACAACAAAGCTTTTTTTTTTTTTTTAATACGTTGGGACAGGTGGAAAGAAGATGTTTGGGTTACAATGACTTAAAAATACGCAACCAGCTAGACAAGATACACATACTCAGACAAACATAACTGCTAGGAAAACTGGTTCTAAGGTTCTAAGTCAATCCAGCCTTGAAGCACACCACCTACCAAGTCCTAGTTTAGATCAGCAGTGTGACCTGATGAGTGCCTGTTCAAATGGCTTAACACATACATACCATTCCTGACTTCTCATGTCAGCTGGAAGGGCCACTGAAACAGGTTAGGACTACAAAAGGCAGGTCAGGCAAGAACAAGGAGTGAAGAGAAAGGAGGAGAGATGGGGAAAGACTGACTTCTGAAACCAGGCCAGCAAATTCTGATCTTCCTATAGGACAGTATCACGCTGCCATATTACAGTGCCTGAAAGCAGCCTGAAAAATGATTCATATAGAATGGCAATGCAACCATTTGTTGACAAGCTGTTCTGCTCCAGACAGCTGTTATGACACTCCTTCCTGCTGGAGATAGCCTGCTGCCTTCACTTAAACTACAAATTGAAACCATAATGTAAGAAATAATTCACCTAAGCTCTGCTACCAGGTTTAACAGTCACCAGCTTAAAAAAATGTAAAGTCTAAAGGTGAGTTTAGCTGACTCTCATCCTGCTTAAGTAAGCAGTACAAAGCAACAAGTAAAATTCTTTTTAAATAAAATATTCTAAGTTATTGGAAAGATACAAAGAACGTAAGGATACAATAATGTTAATTTCCTATAAAATGCAAGAGGCAACAATCAAGTAAAGCTTTCATGCAATGGATTAGGATTTTCCTCACATGTATTTGTTTTGGGTGGGATCAAGTTACTCTTCTTCAGAGTGGTTCCTCTGAGGCTATGTTTAGCATTTGGGAGCAAACCAGTGTTGATTAACACACCAAGATTTTAGCTATTGCTGAGCAGTGCTTACTCAGGGTCAAGACCTTTGCTGCTCCTCATGCTGCCCTGCTAGCAGAATGCTGTTGCCAGTTCCCATAGAATGCTCCAATTATGCTCCACTGATGTTTACAAGTACCTCCTTCTAGAATTCACCTGTACACTGCGGTGAGGGCCTGGGCAAAGACTGCTGGCATGGCTTCAGATACAAGAAGGAATAGTAGGAATAGATTCCTTCTTTTGGGTTTAGCATCACAGACTTCCCATTCTTCCCACTAGAAGGCAATCTGCAAGTCACAGTACATGATATTACTTGGCCACAAAACAGAACATGAAATTCTGCAATACATCAGAACAGCCTTGACAGGAAAACAAGGCAGGCTCTTTCCAAAAGTGATACTGAGAATGAGGTATACAGCAATTTTTTAATTTAAGTCACTATCAGTTCGTTTGTTCCTAGCAATTTACATTTGGTATTTTGAACTCAATCATAACTGTTTACCAGATGCAGCACACAAGGTAAAATTTTATGAATCTTCAATGTATTAAATTGTCAGAAGAGGACTTAAGGATCTTGACAGACAGAATCTGCCTGGCAAAAACGTTAGGAATTTACAACAATTTGCTCCTCTTCCTGGAAACAGCAGGCTCTCTACAATTAAATAAAACACAATCTGCTGCAGCTGTGGTTTCTTCAACCCTGTCCCAGAAGTGCAGCACTCTTCTCTCACATACAACCTACAGTCTTGTTCCATCCATTTGCTGCAACTGACTTCACCTTGCCTTCTCCAAAGGTTCATAACTGCTGTTAGGTTAGAAAATTACAAAGTCACCTATTTCAGACACTCAGCATAATCATGCTTGTAATGTTGTAATAAAGAGCTCTATGCCCTTCAAGAGTAATGGAGAGTAAGACTGAAATCCTAACAGGAGACTGGTATATTAATCTAACAAATATTCAGCATTTGAGTGAATTCTAAAGGATGATGCTGTAAACATCAATATGGAGCATAATTAAAGCATATTGAGTTTGTCTTGTTCTGAAAGAAACAGAATTAGTCCAGGACAAAAATACCATTGTGCAAGCTCATTTTGCTACCACAGTCTCTAAGCTATTTCAGTAACTAACCTGTGACATTTTATTTGTCATCGCAGGTTAAAGATATTCTGACCTTAATACTTTTAAAAACAGTACCCTACTGCCTTCTGCATTTTAAATATGAAATCCATTTTCTATTCTTTTATCTACAAACATATATACTCTTGAAAATAGACACTGCCAGATTTGCAGCATGATTAACATTAAATTTGGCCACAATAAAAGGAAGGAATCTCTCTACAGTGAGCACATCACCATGCCAACAAAGAGTAGGTAAACCAGGAGCTCACTCCCTCATCTTGCTATCATTGTAACCGAAATCAAAGCTGTTTGAACTGGAAATGCAATTAACAGAAAAATTATCTTTTTTCTCTTTGGAAATCTCATTCCCATGAATAATAGTGGTAAATACTAAAAAAGCCTTCAACACATTTTTAAGGTTTTTGTGTTAACAGTAAGACAGTTTTGTTTTCAACAGAAATGGTTTAACTCAAGAGCTGCTTAATAGACCATTAACAGCAGTGTTGAAAGAAAAGGAATTCAGCTCTTAAACACTGTTCCAAAGCCCTGAATTCTCTAGACAGTTGTGGCCATATTACTAATGTGGTAAAAAAGTCCCACCCTTCCACAGGAAGGAACGTCAGGTACATTTCACTTTCAGCAATATAATCAACCCCATGGGCACAAATAACCAGAAATAATGGATGTGTACCTGTGTCACAGTCTGTCCACCCTCTCCTGTGACTAGCTCAAAGGAGCCAGGAGTAACTGTTCCTTTGGCAAACTCTTACCAATTTTAATTATTCCATATATACCCTTTTTTTATCAGTTACCCTACAACACTGATGAGAAGTAGTCATGAAAAAAGCATGTATCCAACAATTTTTCCTTGGTGAGGTTCAATATGATTAATACTTCATACTGCACTATTTCACAACTTCATTTTGAATTATCTCATTGAATAAAACTTAAAAGAAAAGTTAATCTTGTGATAATGAAATCATAACACTTGAGCACAAGGAATCAATCTTCCAGATGTCACAAAAGCACTTATTAATACCATTAATGTTTAATACCCATGTTCATAATGGTCATTTAACTTACTTTCAACAAAGTTGGAGTTTGATCAAACTCCCTACAAGCCAGAAGTGTCTATTCACTCTCAACAGAACAGAACACCACAACTCAATCATTAATGTGTGTCAGATTTTGTTCTCCTAGTGACAGCCCATCACATGCTTCTCTACCTGAGAACCTTAGCTACTTCTCAGTTTCTCAGCTTAAAAGATTTGAAACAAAATAAAGGCAGCAACTTAACACAGAATGCTTCCCAAGACATCATATTAAAACTTATGACTGCTGCCTTGGATGACATAGAGCTACCACAGCCAGACAACAGAAATAAATGTACCCAACATATCACCATTAAATTTCACTTTTAAATCACTTGTGATGGTTTTGTTGTTTTGATTTTTTTAGACAAGACTCCATTCCCTCCCTGGAGCTCCCATGAGAACTCTGAATATCAGAGAGGAACAAAACCAAAAGCAAGCATGGATGAATTTTTTAGTATTCCTCTGAAAATAGTTCTTCAAATATAGATGAGTGGCCTGCTTCTGCTTTCAGAAACACAGTGGAGACTTTCTATGAACTAAACAATTTTGCTATAACCAAATATAAGACGGCAAAAATTACACACATGTTCTAACATCTGCAACATGAAGGTCCACAACAGTGCAACTTCTAAAGCTACCTAGATGCTCTTAGGCATGTTTACAACAAAGTCAGTGAAAAGTGTTCTTTGTATGAATAGGTACTAAAACCAAATAATATGACTTTTACTCCAGCAAAAGTTTCTGCAAAATAAAAAACAGAGACTGACTATTTTTGATACAAAATATGCTAAGGGCCCCAGGTCTTTGTGAGAACTTATGTGAAGCATAATGGACAAAAAATACAAATACCAATAAACTCTTTTCAATGAACCAAACCACTGTTTTCTATACAAAATCCTAATGTGATTATAAGAAGTTATTATATTTGTAGCTCGTACTGTATAAGCATGTTAATTTAATTAGTGTCTAATCTACAGATTAAGAAGATAAAGCACTGAAACAGTCCAGTAAGATACGAAGCAACATACAAATACTTATGGAAGAATATGAGGAGTTTGAAAGCTCTTAATTTTCCTTGCTAAAAAACAAAATCAAGCACAATATTTTACTAACATTGTTTTATTTCTGTTTAATCTAGTGTCAATAAAAACATGCCAAAAGAGAATTCTAAACTCAAACAGCATATAGGAAATATAGTTTTAAATGTTTTCATCCCATTTTTCTCACCATCATCTTTAAGGTTTAAGGAATTATGCTCTCAATTTTCATGTATGTTGGAACAATAACATAACTAATTATTTTTTCCAGGAGAAACTGGACTTGGGGAAAAAAAAAAACCCCATTAAAATCACAAGACTAAAAATAATTCTTACATTTTGCTACATCTTGCTTCAACTCACTGACCTGCTTGGGGGAAGAATTCTAGGAGACTGATGAGCGGCCCCTTTAAAAAAAAAATAAATTGTGGCACCTTTCTTACATTGGCACTGAACTAAAAAGGAAAAATCAGCAGATACTTTAATCTCAGTGACTATTAATATTTGAGAACAAAGGGTAGAGCATAAGATCACTTATTTTTCTACATGGATGTGATAGGTTATGCTTCTATAAATGCAAATAACTACACCATTTTAGTAAAAAAGTATCTTTGCAAGAACACTGAATTAATTAAGCAGCAGCATTACTTATTTTACTACAAGTCTTATGATATTTGGTGGGTTTATTTTCTACCTTAAATTTCAGAGATATCTCCCTTTATGATAGACATCTTTTATAATGTGGCCTTCAAAACCCAGTAAATGCTGAAATAAAGGTGTGGCCAAGAGGATACAGCCTCAAGCTGCACCAGGGGAAATTTAGGCTGGATACTGGAAAAAAATTCTTCTCAGAATGAGCAGTTCAGCATTGGAATGGGCTAGGCAGGGAGGTGGTTGAGTCACCATCCCTGGAGGTGTTTAAAAAAGACTTGATGAGGCACTCAGTGCCATGGTTTAGCTGATAAGGTAATGTTGGGTCAGAGGTTGGACTTGATGATCTCAAAGNTTTAGGCTGGATACTGGAAAAAAATTCTTCTCAGAATGAGCAGTTCAGCATTGGAATGGGCTAGGCAGGGAGGTGGTTGAGTCACCATCCCTGGAGGTGTTTAAAAAAGACTTGATGAGGCACTCAGTGCCATGGTTTAGCTGATAAGGTAATGTTGGGTCAGAGGTTGGACTTGATGATCTCAAAGGTCTTTTCCAACCTAGTTTATTCCATGATTCTGTGAATTCTCCTTTGAGTTAGGGAAGTGCTGCCTGGATACCAAAACTTAATCATGTTGACAGTCCCCCTTCCCTGCAATAATAACCATTAGGGCTGCAATATGAAACTGCAGTCCTTGTGAGATGACAACTCTTGGTTCTTGTAAGGAGACCTGAAAAGATGTGTAACAACTCAGCTGAATGCACAGAACAGCTGGTACCTGAGGGTTAAGAGGAACAAAGACATTTTAGGTTTTCAAATATGCAATGAGCATACAAGAATAGAAGTAAGTAACTTGTAAAACCACTTCTGCTGTCAAACAGACTTCCATACTTTTATAAGAAGCAGCTAGTTTGATATCATGCCAATATTTTAATTCCTAAAAATACCCTAAAGTGAGTATTATAGGTTGCAGTGCTACTATTAAGTATTTAGAGCAACAATAGCAGAGTCAGACATTTGTTTCAGGAAGCTAAACTCCTTATAGCTCAAAACAAAAAGTGAAGGAGAGTACATACTCTGCCTGAACTGGGCCTGTGTCACATGCAGAGCTGCAAAGCTGCTTTCAGTTCAGGCAGGGTATTTTTTTAAGAAAAAAATGCAAGAAAAATCTTCTCTTAAGAAGAAAAAGGCAAATAGCACTGCAAGATTCATAATGGTTTAAACATTCAAATTAACAATACAATAATAAAAATGAAAATCTTACAGAAATATCTCAGCTCATTGAAAAAAAGTGATGGTGGTGATGGTTTCCGAATGGCAAACAGTAGCAAATTAAAAAAAGTGTTGTGACAACTTTCTGGAAAGTCTTGTAAATTAGCGTCTGCTACAGGACCATGGAACAAACGAGTTTGTATAATACATCTGCATAAAGAGAGCAATTAAATTTGCACTCAGTTTACTCCTGCTGCTCTCCTTCAGTACTAAACTCAGTTTTACAGCAGGATTGAGACTGCAAAATCAGAGATAACGGTAGTTAGGGACACGTTCTTTCTAACCTATAAATTGATCAAACCCTTATGTGTTTGCATATAAATGTTGTCTGCTTACCTATCATCACCTGTGGAAAATAAACATCAGTACCATTCTCTCTTCCAACAATCTGTCCAGCAATCACCTATATTTACAACTTACCATAATTCCCCCCACATTTTTTATACAATCATCATAAATTGGTCATAACAGTAGTTCTGCAGAGGTTATTTCTGAAATCTTCCACTATTGGATTGAAAATTTATCTTCCACTTCACACAAATAAAACAACCTGTTTTACTGTTTCCAACTGATACAGACAAATCTAACATTCAAAAATAAACTTACTGTGTGGCTTTGACAATGTCCCAAGTGCTATAATCATCAATGTGGCTTTTCCGTCCAAGAGATTCACTGTATCCATGGTTATAATGGCTTTGAGGTTTTATTTCCTAAAAAAGACAAATTTGCTTTTAGGACACCCAAATCAGCAAGTTTCTGAGAAAAAAAAAATTATAAGCAAAATTAAAACCAGTACACAGTTCAAAGTACTATAAAGCCACCTAAATGTAAGAGTGGTACATTTCCACATTTTGGAAAGCAGGCCACCATATTCCCCAGGATACTTTTCAAACACTTCAAAGGAAACATGACTTGCAATCACAGAGTTCTGCCAAATCCTATACTTTTTTCCTACTTGTATTTTTACAGAAGGCTAACAAAAACTCAGAACAGATTCCTTTAGGTAGTATTAGGTTTGGGGTTTTATTTTTTGGTTTGCTTTACTTTACTTTTATAAAGGTAACGTAACATAGGTAGAGACCAAGTCTCACTCTGTTACTGCAAATCAGTGCTGCATGTCAAACAGCAGAGATTATCTGTGCATGTTTAAGCTGTGGGTCTCAAAAGTAAATGGCATGACCATGATGTGTTCTTTGGTAGATAGAGCCCCCTGACTTAACTCTGTTGATGAAGTGCAACACTTCCAGGCTCAGTGCTTCCCTTGGTGGAATCTATATTCAAACACTGCATTAACACATCACTAGGGCAGCAACACACCGTTTTCCTTTACAAATGCACGAAAGCTCAGCAAGCTGAAATTGAACAATTCATTTTATACCTCTTCTGGACAATTTTCTATGTGTTGCAGATGCTCTAGCTGACTGCCTGTGTGCATCAGCCATGCAATTCAGTATAGCTTAAAAAAAAGGCATGAAAACTGCAACATGGGTGAAAAGGCAAAAAAAACCCACAACAAAACTAAGCAGCAAGCTCTCTGCAAGTTCTAGAATTGCATTTCAGTTGATTTCATTAAAATATATTGTTTGCTTGCAGTTTTCCCCAATATACACTTCCATGAGAAGAATTATTATCTTTAATCTAAACCTGGAAAAGCTTCTAAACAGCTTATGAAAAGTGTTTAATTAAAACAGTTCCAACTTTCACTTAGCTACTGAAATGAGTGATCAAGTTGTTCATTATACTACACAGATTTTTAATTTCTTTTTTTAATAAAGATAAATGAGTCAAGACAATAATCATGTAGTGCACCTAACCTTAACAAGGATTCATAGTCACTCCATAGATCTCCACTACTACCTCACCCTAAAGGTGTATGTTGCCCTGTTAGCTCAACTACAAGATGTATTACAACTAGGGAGAGTTGCAATTGCCAGCAGGAGCAGGCCTTCCTATTTCTCAGGTTCTCTCAGCTGGGCAGTAATTTCTGCAAAAGGAGATGTTGGGCACAATGAGAAATAACTTCTTACTGTGCCTAGTTGTGACTAGTGAGCCAAAGTGTTTTCCTGCTTCCTGGGGCATTAACCAGCTCTCCATTGAGTGGATGGGAGTTTAAGTGAACTGCTCTCTAACCATCAGATGTTACTCATCTTGGCTGCTATTGTAAAATAACTGTGTCTACTCTAAAATTATTGCATACATTATCTCTTTCAAAGAGGCTAAAAAAAAATTAAGTCTAAAATCCACATTTTAAGTATTTCTAGATTTCAACATGCTGAAGTACCACTTAGGCAAAAGTCTAAAAACTTTGGATATCACTTAAAACTTCAGAGCAAACTATCAAGAAATTAGTCTAGTTGCAAATCTGAAAACTCTCAATACTTATTTAAAAACTGAGTAACTTTAGTTGAGCATGTTTGTATTCATTACACACAATATACCTATTCCAAACAGGAGGAAAACAAATCCAAGTAAGAATTCTAATGCATTAAGTACATTTTGTTGCACTAAATTAATATAGCAATTTATATAGTTAGAAAAATTATGAAAATTTATACACTAAAAATTCAAGAAATTGAAGCATTTAGAGCTATAAAACCAGAACACAGTTAACACTGATGGCTAGTGCAGCAAGTTTGCATTTTCAAAACAGGCTTATTCTTATGCATGACTTTTCTTCAACAAACCAAATTTTTCCATTTCACACAGTACCTTAGTGATCAGCACATTATATCTTTTTTTGACCACAATGTTATTCTGAAGCATTTTTTTTTTCTTCCCTAGCCTGAAAAATTACCTAGATGAACCAATCAAGCATTGCCAGCCCAGCAGGAAGGTTGCTCTGTTGCCATCTCTACAGGAGAGACAACCTAAAAATGTAACAGGGCATCTGCTGTCATCCAAATAGTATGTTACAACCAATCCTCTTACAATTCAGAAACACAGCTTTGCTTTGTATCTGAAAAAGGCAACAGCTTAACCAAACCTTTTTTTCCTCCAGCTACTAGATAAGCCAGAGCATTATCTGAAGTAAAAGATGCTGGAAAAGATACCAGAGATCATTACAATTTAAAAGAGAAAGTAAAATATAAGAGAAGGCTATATTCATTATTTTGTTTCACATGATTTTTTTCTTTTCCATCCTATTAGGAAAAGAGCAGGATTTATACCATCTCTGTTAACCCAGTATTACACCACACAACAGCAGCAGCGTTACCAGCTTATAATGCTCAAACCCTGAAATGCTAAAAGAATAAGTAAACCTGAACAAAAAACCATTCACTGTCCTGGAGCATCTTGATGAGGAGACAGTAATTTGATGTATTTTTTTAGCCTCCCACAGCTACTGGAAAGGGAAAAAGTCTCTCATCTAACATTTATTAAAAACAACCTGAGAAACTCAGGCTGTTTTTCAGTCACATATTCATGTACCAGACTTTTTTACTAACCTGCATTTTCCTGACCACTTCAAGCAAGCAAAGCCAGTTTCTGTCCCATTAAGCCTACACCAGCCAGTCAGGAGAGCATTCCCAAGCAGTATAGTACATTTATGTCAGCCTAGAGTGATCATGAAATCCCTTATGATACCAATGTTTTCACAAAAAGGTTTATGGGACTACAACAAAACCTTAGGTGTGGATTAATGACCATGTAAATTCAAAAGGTGAGGTGATATTAGCTCCTGTTATACCAGTTTTCTAATAACTTAAAGCTAATGACAGTACCCTTAACTTTAAAAAATATGTATTCCTTTTGTACTGATAGTATCCCTGAATTACTCTTTTTAACAGAATTCAAAAGTTTCAGTATACATTAATGCAAAATAGCTCAAGTGAAAACAACATTTGAGGTGATGGCAGGTGAAGCGTGACACATGAGTAAGCAAAAAACAGTTCTCCCTTTTTCCCTCCCAGTACAAACATGAGCAGCTACAATCCATTTGTTTAATATAAAGACTCACAACAAATATAAACTTAAAATGAACCCTATGTTTCATAATTTACTGAGAGAGTTGAGTTCATATTTTATGTTTACAAGTAGTTGAAACAATTCCTAAAATCCCCAAAGTTTTATGAACATCACAGCCCCCAAAATCATACCATGGAGTCTTCTATACCACAGCGTAAACTGTGGAAAAAAGGATGACTTTAGATGACCCTGAGAAGAATATGAAGACACTTCTCATTTTGGAAGTAAATCTTTAACAGTAAATCCCAGCAAGGCATATAAAATCCGAACTCTCAGCCAATATAGTCAATTCTCTGCAGCCTGGACACAGATTCCCAATGTTAGACTCAAAATTTATCACTCAATGTTATCTATGCAAACTGACAGTAGCATGCTGGCTACTTCAAGCGCCATTCTATGAGGGTAACTCTTACCTGGCATTTTGAATGCCTAGTTCATGACTCTAATCTGCATGGTAACCTCGGGGTTCCTAAATCAAAAAGCTATCAGGAATCAGGAGAAAGATCTGGATTTTGTGAGTCAAGTAATACTTGATTCACCTGCTGATAGGTGATTTGGACCAAGTCAGTGCAAATAATGCTATTATACACTGTGCTTGGCTGACATGGCAAAAATGAAAGAAGCAAGGTAGCAGCTAGGAACTGAAAATAATTGTTTCAGAATTCTGAAATTCCTGTGCAGGGCTAGGGCACCTATAAATGCAGAAGTGCAGTTTTTCCTAATTATTCTAGAAAGAATGTTTTAGAAGGAAAAAACCAAAGACTAATACTAAGAGAATGCAATATAGGTTTACACCACTAACTGGGAAAGTTACCAACACCGGGAAAACAACTGACAGCCTGAAGTAGGAGACCTTTAAAGACCTGCAATGAGTGAATGCAAACAAGGTATCTGCTCAAGGGGGCACATTTCCCATTGCCAAACGTTTAGCACAGCAACCTAAAAGACTACCACATACTAAACACAGTCTCTTTTTACATGCATTGCTACCACAGACAATGGTTTCAGCAGGCACAACCATCAGATACTGCTGTAACACACCCAGGCACCTCTAACTGGTCAGCACAGGCTGCCTGAACAAAGCTCCCTGTGCCAGGCATGGCACAGCCTGCTCACCCCAGCAGGACCAATTGCAGTGGTGCTACACTGGGGGGAATTTGCCCAGTGTAGGTCATTTTGCTTTAGCAGCTAAACTAGAAACAAATCACACCTAGGACATTTACACAGTATCTCTTTTTAGAGTTAACAAAAAATAGTAACACACAAAATAGAGATTACTTCCTCCAACTTGCTGGACAGAAGGGAAAGCTCAACTTTAAAATTCTATAGTGATCTAGACTACCTGCCTCCCACTATTAAAGGAACAGAAATAAGCATTAAAAAGTGAAAAATAATCAGTATAGGCTTTTAAGTTCCCACTTAAAAGAATGAACCTCCCCGGAATTCATACATCCTCACACAAATTTTAGGAATACACTTTAAATTCTTGAAACTACTATGACTTTTTAAAACATATGATATGACAGATTGATAATAAAGTAGCAACATAACATTTTGAGCCTAGAGTATAAACTGCATTCACAAATGGCTTCAACAACACTTCCCAAGTGTTAAAATATTTTCCCTTTTTTGATGAAAATATTTATTTCAAGAAAATTTAATTCTTCAATGATGACATGCTGTTAAAAAACCTTAACAGCCAATTAAAAGATGAAAAGCTAATTGAAACCCAAGTGCACTTTTTTTTTTGCTATTTTGATCTTTAGTGACAATGGCGCTTCCCCAGCTGAGTCAGGAAAACCAGTAAGAAGGTAGTATAGCAGAGGCCTGATGTCACTGATTTACAATAGGCAAGTAGCAAACACCAGATTTCTAGGTGTTTCATCCAGTTTCAAGGAGCCATTTTCATGCAGGACTTGAGCCAGAATAGTTACCTCTGCTAAAAGGGAAAGGTCATTCCTCTGCCCACTGTTCCCCACAGCTCTGGGTCCCATGCTCCCGCAGCCTAACTCAAGGCAGCTTCGGTACTGGGAGCTGCGGTCACACCACGCCCACTCCTCTCATCGCAGGAAAGGGGCAGGGGGATCAACAAGACACAGAAAAACCTCAATCTTTTAGTAGGACAGCGAGCTGAATCTGTTTCTCCTGTGAAAACACAGGCTCCAGAGCAACTGGCGGAGGGAAAGCAAGACAACAGAAGGCACTAGGAACATTTCTGCACCTGCTAATTGTTAATTTGACTAAGTAATCATGGACAACAAACTTCAGCTTTTATATAACCAAGAAGTTGGACTGACAGGTTGAAGAGAAATATTCTGCTTAGAAATAACTAGAGTTGGCTGGTATGGAAGATTGCAAGGAAGACAAATTTTGCTCATCTGTAAGAATGATGTTTGGTTCCTTCATTTCTACCAAGGATCACTTCTAGACGAGCTTCCCACTTCAGTGACTATCCTTTGACAAGGCCCTAATCACTCATATGCATCTGTGACTATTTTGACATTACTCATTAGTCACAAAATGTGCAGACTGCTTGCACTAATGCACAAGTAATGCAGTGTAGGGAAAAAAAAAAACACAAAAGAGAATAATGCTTTAAAAAACAACAACAACAAAAGGACATGTTTTGGTATAAAAAGAAACAACACAAAAAAGCACAAACCTCCTCTGGAAAACAGGCTCAGTGAGATGGGGAAAGAGAAGACAATGCAAAATATGAAATACAACTCAAAGGAAAAAGCATGAAGTGCAAGGGAGAGGAGAGGAGAAAATGTTTATTCTTGGAAGCCCTGCTAATACCAGCATTTCCAATCAGTCCTCCTTCTAACCAAACACATAAGTAAAGGTTTGCTCATTTCTCCTCAATACTCAAAGCTTTTAATCTTTTCCAATAAAAAGCCTAAATGAAACAAGCTTAAGAAGGATGCCGAGAATAGTATTTATAGCAAAAAAATAAGAAGTTATGCATGAAACAATAAGATGACCAAGACTGAATTACTCTGAGATAGCAATTTCCTAATTCACAATTATAAATAGCAGGAGGATATGAATAGGTCAATACTCCTGCTTGGCCATAAGGAAGGGAGGAAAGAACTGCTGCTTACAGCTGCCACACATGGCTCTGGTAGGCATTAGCAGATGGCCAGGACTGCTTTTCTTTAACATGCTGCAAGGTTGCTGCGAGGAAGCGATACCATGATCAAAATCATACACTCAAACTCTGAATGGTGACCAAGATCATTGAGACTTAAAGAAAAAACATTAACAAGTTTTAAAATAAAAACTTCAAAATAGAAGTATTACCTTCCATAAAATACTGCATACTCATGCCTCTGTTCCTTAATAGAAACAAAATAATTTCTTTTTTAATTGATGACTACACTGTTTTCATATCTGGCTGCAGTCAGATAATCATAATAAAATTGAAAGTGACTGCAACTGTTTCAGGAAAGCTAAATAATAATCCTCATGTATGTGTGTTACATTTAGCAGGGACTACTGGAGGTTAGTATTAAACAATTCCTTCCCCCATATTTGGATGTTCAATTTCCCTGTTCTTCATTTACTGCAATATAGTGGTTTTTAGTTTGCTCTCCCAGTTTTCCTCCTACTTTTAAAAAGGTGCAAGAATCTATAGAGACAAATTTATACATAGTTATTTGCATATTATAAACACCCACATTCATTCATATACACAAAAACTAGTCACTCATGAACCAACATTAATAGAAAACTGCTCACTAAATACAAGCAAATCAATCAAACACAAAAAACAACAGCAAAAAAAGAGATACTGCTGGTATTTTAATATTTTTAATGGAATATCTTCTTCTTAAGTTTATGGTAACTTTCCTTCCCCTACCCCTTCAGCTAAGCCTGCAACACACAAAGTCACAGAAACAGAGGCTAAAATGTCTTAGTTTTAGAGAGAATCACAATTAATTCTTAATAGGCATAAGAAGAGTAGATTTTTCTTCTCTAGAAACCCATTTCTCCCAACATTTACTGCTGCAACAGCTAATCTAACTGCTGTCACCATCTGGGGACAGTCTGATCCTTCTCACATTCACACAAACACCTAGCCCAGAAAGTTAAGAATTCTCTAGGGCTATGTAGGTCCATAACTTTGAGGAGCCAGAGTGTTCAGTAGCTATGAGCCATTAGATTGTCTGCACCAGGATGATTCACATACACCTTCAGTTTAGCTAATGCATGCTAGAAAATTCCCACCTAAACCAGACTACATTCTCCATTTAAAACAAAAACAAAACAACCTAAAAACAAACAAACAAAACAAAACAAAACAAAAAAAGCATGCCATACTACTTTTTTATTAACTGATCAAATTATGCATTTAAAAAAAAAAGTTTAATGTTTGGCTTGCAAACATATACCATCAGACTTGCCTTCCCTTGATCCTTAACCACTAATATTAGGATTCTCCCTGTCCCCATTATAGCACTAAATGACAAAAAATGAGTATGATATGATAAAATAAACTTCTATTCAATGGTATTCCTGTTACTGTTTTCCATTACTTTTTACGTTTTACTGCATTTTGTGAAGTCTGTTCCATTTGCCTCCTATAATTTTGGTCTAATTGCAGTTTCTTGACGCACTAAAAGAAAAGATGCATTTATGAAAATCCCTAGAGAAGCTAATTATAGAATACATATACAGTGGAAATAAATCTGTGCCTAATACTCAATCTTTTAAAAATCAATCTATAGTTTAAGTTGACAATGCTTTTTTTAAAAAGTAGTGAAATAGATTGAGAAGAGCCTCACCTCAAACACCATAAAGCAGTCCTTTTGCTGCTACAGATTTCCACCCACATGCAAGTCAGACATCACACAGAGAGCATAATCCTGCATACTCTCCAACGTGGATCTAATTTTTTACATAACAAGTTAGAGATGCTCAACCAGAGGCCTTAATCCAACCACTCTATGCAGAGGTCAGAGCTCATGTGATTTAAAGCACAGCTGATAATGGTAAGTTTCATTTCTTCAAAACACGCACCCACAACCAGTCCACTGTTTCCTAGTGATTTCCTTGAAGATGCTCCTAAATTGAGCAGCGTTATTCTTTAGGAAGCCATGGTTTCACAAAGAGGCTTTTAAAGAGGCTTTGTATTTGTACAGACAGCATCAAAAGCACATGTTTTAAAAAGTGCTACATTTACTAGCATTTGTAAAGGTTAAAAAAATTAAAAGCTTAAAATGCTATGGTGTAAAACTCACTATAAAGCTTTCGTTTAGTCAGCAATTTACATCAACATGTACATTTATCTTTTTGGCTTCCTTTCCAAGGGGTGCTGCATTATGTTCTCAGCCAAAAATCTCAGGACTTTGGCAAAAATGAAACTACCCTTTTTCCAAGTGACTTACACAGGTCTAGGTCTCAATCTACACGAGCTTACAGAGCCACAAACCTTGAAAAAAAATCCCTGAAAGACCTAGAATTAGGAGTCAGTCATGAGATTAATGTAAAACCATTTACATATTTCACTCTTTTAAAGTGGTAAACTTCAAAAATGCACCCAAGTATGTGTCTAGCTCAACACTGATACTCAGCAACTTGGAGAAAAAACAGTCCTCTTTCTCAAATTCACAGAAAAGGATATTCTTAAAAGTCTTTTTCAAAGATAAATGTTTTTTCCATTCATCAAGTGATCACGACAGCACGAGCAGTCAGCCTAGCTACAGATGCTCTCTTCTCCTTGGAGAGAAGGACACAGAAATACAGAATACAGAGAGAAAAGTTAGGTCAAGTTGTGCTCAATCCTTACAAAAAATTTCAATTCACCATTCCCATCTCAACTTTTTAGCAGCCAATGGAGCCTCACATCAAGAGCCAGCAGAGTAAACTCCCATTCCCACCTATAATAAACACAGGCTGGTTAACCCACCAGTTAACACCAGGAAGTGCATGAAAGGCATTTCTAGTCATGCTGATAGACAATCTTCTGCAGCAAATGAGACAGCTCACTGAATCCATGGTGTAACACTGCAGAAGGGTCCCATTCTCTCCAAGTGCCAGCTCACCATCTGCCTTCTGTCAGTGCTTTAGTGCACTTGACCCTTCCATGAGCAGGCTTAGTGAACTGGCAGAAAAGTTATTCACAGTGGTTTTTTAACTGGATACATTTTCTACTGATTTACTGTGAACTGGCTCATCCTGGGACCAGACAAGCATCACTGGCATGTGGGTACAGCCAGAAGCACCTAAATCACAATCAGCTTAAGACAAGTTAAAAGTGACCTGCAATCAAGGTGATCACACTCCTGCTCCTGGCTGCACCTTCTCCATTACCTCTTACCCATTCTCACAACAGCACAGTAAAGGTGCCAGATCAGGTCACAGATCCACCACCCCAAGTCACCTACTGGCCACACAATTGCAAGAGCTCACCCCAAGATGGGTGAGGAGCTGTGTCTGGATTCCACCATGGCTTGAGACCAGTTCAAACTCAATCACAAAAATCACATCCTTCAGAGGCAGCAGTGCAAGTGTTCTCAGAGTATGCTCTGATGGCCTCCCTCTCTTGTCACTGTGCTCCCTCCTGTTTGAGTCATCTTCTGATCTTGAGCAGCTTTCCAGGCTCTGACCACAGCATTCCCACTATCCTCCACTTTTGGCACCTCCTCCCTTAGAGAGAGAAGCAATGAAACACTTCTACATACCTCAGGGCATCCTACAAGTGTAGGAAGAAATTACTAGATCTCAAAATTGCACAAGACAAATTGTAGTCTAATGTTACACCACATACTGGGCGTGACAGGTCCAAGGCTTCAATTCAGCCAGACTCCCTTTGACTTCAGGAAAAGCTTTCTACTTTGCACAACAGTCTCATTTGTAATATATCCAGTGTTTCTCTCAACTACAAGGATACCATGAAAGTCAAATCTTTATCTCACACTGTCTTTGAAAAGCCCCAGAGGACAGTGTGCATGCTGAAATATCAATTACTGAGGTTGCTCCTATCTAAACATGTCAGTACCAATGGCAATACTGTCCAGTTTTCAAGCAAACAGCAAACATTTTCCTCCTTAATTCTGTAAATTTTCTTCCACATTCATAAAGTCTCATTACTTTCCTAAGCAAACAGGCAAATAGAGGGAAACAAGCACTGCTGAAAGACTGATCTGTGAAATCTGAGAGAAATAAGGCCTGTGCTTACTAAGTAAAGGCAAACTGAATCAACACAAATATGGGTCAAACCAGACATTTATCTCTTATGCATTAAGAGGTCCTGTCTCAAAATAAAATTTTTACTTTAAAATCAATTAATGTCCAAATCAGAAGATATGTAAAACAAAAATTGTAAATAATTTAAAACTAGTTTAAGCCAAGAAGCCATAATTTTACCACTGAGAAAAAGACCAGAGTGGTGAAAAACTGCATCATTTACAAAGGGAACTGTAACAACTCTTAAAAAAAATCTTGTAAGAATGGCAAGTGAAGCATTGGCAATGACCACGACAAATTAGAAAAACATGAAAAAACAAAATGCTAGCAAAAGGATACAGTAGCTCCCTACCCCTAGAAGGGCAAGCACCATCCCAGCAATAAAAGAAATTAGCAAAAGTTGTTAAGATTACAAAGTAAGAATGATAGAACTGTCAATAAAAACACAGACCCACAAAATCTGAAAATGTTTGGTAAGTGCAGAACAAAAAGTCTGGCCAGAAAATTTAAATTGCCCCAATAAATTGTTTTCTACAGAACAAGTATTAAACTATTGTAAAATACTGGTTGTTTGGGTCAACTATATAGTGCAAAGGATGTGAATATTGTTATTCATTAAGCCAGAAGAAACTCCTGCAGTCTGGATACAAGATGACATGGATTATAAACTGTTACCATTTTAAGTTATTGCTTTTCTAGGTTTTGATATTAAACTGACAAAAAAGCAAATACTAGTAATACAGCAAACTGGCAAAGATTAGTACCATGGCTTCACAGGAAATTAAACCTGTCACTTTCATTTGATAAATTAGCAGCAATGGTCAAATACAGTTGTTGTCCAAAGTGTTTGGGTTTGTCAAGAAATTAGAATATAATGAAAGTTAATGTGGTCTATCTTGCATGTATTAAAAACTACAGGTAAGCAAGCTTTTTTCTTATGATTTGCTTTGTGACTATTATACATACTCTCCTAGTTAAGGAATATGCTCCAAAAAAAACCTGTCCTGGTTTTTTCATTAGCTCCCATTTTTAAACTCCCAGAGAAGTGTCAATATGAAAACACTAAGCAGCCTCCAGAGGCTGTACCTTGACCCACCCTATTTCACCATTGTCTGCGACCTAGGAGTAAACAACAGTTAGAGATAATTCTTACTGGGAGGGTGGGAAGTGTGTGGAGAGAGAAAAGGGGGAATAACTAATACTCTCTTTCTGATACAACTTGGGGATTGTTGGGACAGGACAAAATTAGGGGTTCTTAAACATCAACAAAAGCAAATACTTTTATCTAAAATAAAGACCCATCCTAGAAACTACCTTGAAGGGATGGTCATTATCTGAGTACAAGTTTCCAGTGTCACACGGTTCCCAATAAGACCAGTACAAATATATGTCTGGGGAATGATGAGCAGGAATCACAGGATGGCCTTGGTTGGAAGGGACCATCCAGCTCCAACCCCTCTGCCATGGGCAAGGACACCTGTCAGAAGAGCTCAGAGCCCCATACAGCCTGGCCTTGAAGACTTCCAGGGATGGGTTATCCAGGGGGCATTTACTGCCCCAGCTGTGTGAGTGCCAGAACAGTGCTCTGCTCCCAAGTTCCTGCAACAGCTCCTGCACTGACAGCAAAGCCATCAAAACACTGAAAGAATGAAGGAACATGAGACACTCCAAAGGGTCAGGAGGACTGCAGACCATAACAGTAGCGTAGGGATCTGATAATCACTGGCATATTAAATAGATACAGACAGACCTATATTTGGATAGATATCTCACAAGATGTAATGAACAGAAACAAATTAAATTCAGGCTAGAAACATGTTTAAGTCTTAAACAGACTAATTAAATTTGAGGGCAACTTTCCCAGTTATGCAATATGACCTATTACTGTAGGATTTTATTTTCTTTTTTACTTTATAATTAGTACTCTGGCAATAAAAAGAATTAGTCAAAAAAACTTCAGCCTGTGATATAAGGTTGGATTAGATCAGCAGTCCTCTCCATCCTCAACCTCTGAAGCTACTCAAGATACTCAAGGCAAAGCTCAACCTTCAATATCAAGTATGCCAATTTGTCTAAGACTTCACAGTTCTGTTGTCCTTTCTAGGCAGTATAATAAGTGATACCTGATCTTTGCATGAGCTCACAAATGCAAGACTAGTCTCTGGAGTGATCCTGACTAAACACCACACTGCATCTGTACAGGACAATTAAGAACAATCAGCACTGCAGTAGAACCCCAACAATATCTACAGAACTCCACAGAGAACAGAGCTGGAAAGTCAGGACTTTCACTGAAATTTTGAACAGAAAAAATTAGAGCAAAGCTATTTACAGTAGGTTGACTTGTTTTCTTCGAACCACCAACAAGGAATACAAGGGTATATGCTTCTAACTTCCTAGGTCATTACAAATTGAAGCACAAATTGAAGGAGAGAGACAAAGATAAGAATGACAGCTTCCATCTGGAAAAATTCCTGTCAAACAGAGCCCATAACTGTTAAAATTGCTTTTCAACTTTGCAGGAAGATTGTTCTTGGCCAAGATTTTTTTAATGCCGAGAGATGTCTGTAATAAACAGTAACTTCCATTTTTCTCAAATATATCCCACACCACCTAACACTGGTAAATGCACTACAGTGAAGGAACAAACCAGATCTTCATCCCTAGTACTAGTTCTTACCATTTAGGAAGAGATGCAGCCCTCAACAGCTGCAATACCTTTGGCAGTTAGAGACATACTAGGCACACATCTAGAATATTTTTCAAATACAAAGGCGCATTACAAGCAAAATCCATTTTCTAAGATTCTTTTGCCTTCCGGCTCCTTGAATTCCAGAATAAAACATCCAAACCTATCATCACCTACCACAGAAGAGTCAGGAATTCATTCTTATTTAGAAAATCCAAAGAATTTACAAGTCAAGTCTCTTGGCCTACTAAAATAATTTAATCAGAGGATAACAAACATAATCGGCATGAGCAGCATTCCCATACCACTGTATAAAAGGAAGCAGAGCTTGCTATTCTGTCACCAGAAACCTAAACACTGGGAGAAGGAAACCAATCAGCAGGGACTACTTAGCCCAGTGTTACTCTGCCATCCCAGGGTGCTCTGCATCCCTTCTAATGCAGCTGCCACACCACACTGCAAGTCAACCAATGCCATGTCCACTCTGAGACCTACAGCCATGGATGGGGCGGCCTTTGCTCCACCATGCACCGCTCAATCCTGCTGAAGAATTCCTGTGTATGAATCAGAGTCACCCCAACACAGCCTACACTCCCCCACATTCACGTATGGGACACACCACTCAGTTATCCATTCGTGGAATTAAGAAAGTTGCATTTGGTCGATAGAAAGATCTCTGAACTCCAGCTGAAAACATCAACAGCTGGATAACCCAGCACTGCCCTCCTTCCTGCATTACAATGATTACTCACCCTCAGCATTTACCACTTGTGCTTTTCAATTTGATCCCATTCAACTTCACTTTCCAGTCATTGGATCTTGTTAAGCATAAACTGAATAAGCACTAGATTTCAGTAAGAAAATATTCACGTAGGCGAAGAAAAGATAGATTTTGTAGGCCTTTTACCATAAGGCATTATTAAAATAATTTTTAATCCTTTCCCATACTCTTGACTATTTAACAATAATTTTTGAAGACAAAACTTCATCATTAGCATTACCACATGTTCAGCCAAAAATCATCTCCTTGTTCTTATACATTTTTAAACAAAGCACTATAATCTGAGAAGTTCTGCTGAATCGCTTGTTCATGTTTGTATCCGATCAGTCAATAACTTTTGGGATACAATCCCATGCTCCTTACCCTCAGTGCACTACTGTGAATACAGCTGCACTAAGGTGTGCCTTGCTTTACCAGCAGAACTTCACGTGAATTCTAGAGGGTTTTCTACAGTTCCATCCTCCCTGCTTAGCACCCATCCATCTTGTTTGTCTGCAAGTTTTATTATTGACAATTTTGATATGACATCTAAATCATCAAAGAAAAAAATCCGAGTCTAGTAGACTCATTCCTCCAAGACTTTTAGGAACAATGAAACTCAGGAATAATCCTAACAACTATTTCCAAGATGTATCAGTTAGCCAGCAGTTCTAAAGCATTTATCACATACTATAACACCATTCTACAAGTATCACATGTGCAGTTAATATTATTTGTTGCACTTCACCACTAAAATTATCCTCAGAAGTTTTGTGGTTCCACCAGCAATCTTACAGCTAGAAAAGTGGGATCTACACTGTCATACTAAACTGAATTTCTCATAAGGCAGAATAAATATCCTTGGAAAGAGTTTACTACTTAAGTGAGTTGCATTCATGAGGGAGGGAGCAAGGAAGGCCCAAGAACTCAAACACAATCTCATCAAAAGCACTCCCACCATAAGTTTCCTGAAGCATTCATATTTCCATCAGTTTCTACCTCTTCTTACTTAAATTACTGAATCACTTTAAACTGAGTCTTTCACAAATAAATAAATAAATAGATCTCCCAGCATGACAGTATTTAAGTAATTTTTCACTATTCCTTAGAACCTCTTTCCTACAACATTAATATTGTATTCATAGTATAAAAACAAACACATCCCTTAAAAAAACCCAAACCAACCAAACAAAAAAACCCAAAAACTTCAAACAATTGGAAAGTAATCCAAATTAGTCAATACAAAAAGACACTAAGAAGCAAAAGCCTCATAAAAAAGGCATACAAAGAATACCTGAAAAAGATACCCACAATAAACAACAGCATCATGAAGCAAAAAAAATGGTTAAGATTTTGGCAGTCCTATAAAAAGCATCGGTTTTAAATGTATACAAATGTTGAATCTGTTTATATGTTCCAATATACATAAGGACATAGTGCTATTTTCTTAAAAAGTGGAAATCACCAGGTGTTAAGGCCCCTGACCTTCAAAAAGGACTGAACACGGATGCACTGCATTGTTCAGTGGGCAGCTCTGTGACAATACAGCTCTGCTACAGCACACAATCATTAAGTTTTGAAAAGAGCATTTCTGGAGTGTCTGTTAACAGCCAGTCTGTCTCACCACCAACACGAAAAACATTCTCTCTGAAAGCTTATCTGTACAAAGACTTTAGGGAATAAGGAAACACTCTACTAATCCATGTAGACACTATCTTGTGAGTAAGATCTAGTCAGACACTCAGCATTTCTGGAAAAATCGAGTAAAATTCCCTCCAAACTAGTGATACTTATTGCATATTAAAAGATTCCAGTTGATGTTACAGCACACAATAGATATTAACCTCCTTTCCCATCTTTTGTGCACACATTCAACTTTATGTATCAAAGGAACAGTATAAAAATTCTACCAGATTAACTAGCTAGACTACCAATTTGAGAGATCTTAGTTTGCTATACACTAATTTCTCAAAGTTAACAAACATTAGTCCTCAATCTTTAAAACACAGTGAATTTCTGACAAGCTGTAAATGCTTTTTATTCCATTTTCCAGTCTTAGATTGCCTATTTAAAGTTCCCACAAGTTAAGAACGCTTTCTTTCAAAGAACATCAACATCCTACAGTCTGGATCACTACTGAAAACTTGTGTCACTTCTGAAAATCATCAGATATTGCTACTGAGGGTATTGCTTTAGTCTGACTCCAGTTAGGCTGAAAAAACGTGTAGCAACAGTCTACACACATCCCTTAAAATAAATCCCAAAAAAACCCAAACCACCAACAAAAAAAATCGAGACACATACTTGAGGTTTATTGGTAGCTTCAGAACAGACTGTTTTATTCTAAAGTCACCGGCACAGTTTAGAGAGATAGAGTAGGTAAGATACACAATCACATATAGAGGCCTACAAAGCCTTTTCAGTCATCAAATAAACTAACAGTCTTTTAAGACAGTGTTTAAAGAAAAGATACCATCTGTTTAGCACAAACTGAAGCCTGACATATGCACTTATCTGTTTTTTAGGCTGAAAAATCAATTCTTACAGTCCTTAGCGTATCCGGTGGCAAGTCCACATGTAAAAGCTTTTCTAAACTATTTAAAATACGTTTCAAAACAATCATGCTAGTCCTCAAAAATACACACAGGCTGCTGACAANCGTCCCGGCTGCGCCCCGAGCCCCGCTCCCGCGCCCCGCTCCCTGCGGGCGGGCCGCTCGCACCTCCGGGTGCAGGATGGGGACGCAACCCGCCTCCTTCTCGTACTCCTCTAGCGGCGCCGCCATCTTCCTGCGAGCCCCGCGCCCGCTGCATGCCGGGTAGTGNGAAAAAAAAAAAAGGCACGAAACGACCTCTACATGTTACCTGTAAACATTCCTCCCATCGTCAACACACTGGAAAAAACAGACCGCTTGCCCTCAAAATAAGCCCACGCCACACGGGGAGCGCTGGGCTGGATGGGGCCAGCCCCGACCTGCGGGTGAGCTGCAGACCAGTGCCATCCAAACCCAAGGGGAAACATTNGCGCGTGCCCGCGGCGCCCCCGCGCGCCGCCGCTTCTCCTCAGAGCCCGCGCGCGGGCGGGACGTGTCTGTGTAGGGGCAGCTGTAGAGATGGATGGTTTATACATGTACATACACACACAACACATCTTACATATGGTGTATGCATGTATGTCTATACACTCCCCATGTGTTTGGAGATAGCAGTATCAGCTCTGTTGGAATCAATATTTAGTATAGCATACGTTTGTGGAGGTACTCCTGATAAGGAGCAAGGTTCATTACGAGTTGGAATTTGAGCGAAAAGAGAGCCCTTCACCTTCTACCATTAATGTAGATTTGGTTCCATACTAAGCAATGTCTGTCCATTTTTCGTTGGGAGTTTTCTTCATGCCTGCTAGGGTAGCAAAGGAGAGCATGGGAAGAAAGCAAGAAGGTTTTAATTAGGTTTTTGCTCTCAGCTGCGGGAATGTTTAGAATTCCCCCAGCAGTCCTGAGGACTTCCTGAGGAAGCAATTCTTTCCAACCATTTGTGCCCTACTGGGCCAGTGGTTCCTTACATCCCAACACACGCGCACTGCCCAGATGGCTGCGGATTTGGGGACAAGTTACAAAATAGGCTTGGTTCTGTTCAGCTGGTCATTTCTGTTCGCAGGCTGCGTAATGTGCATACACCTGAGATCAGGAATCCTAAAGCGCTTTATTTCATTTTTAAAAGAATAAATTACATTTTAATCAAAAATGGTTTTGCAATTACAGAATGTTATTGCTGGTTTGACTGCTGCTTTATATTGCTATCTCTATGGTGCTCTCATTTGCCTTTGTGAGAAAGGGGCCTTTAGATAATACATTTTGTTGTATCATAATACATTAAGCTCATAAGCCTAAAATCCTGCAATGATGTTCTCTTCATTACTCTTTCGTATGTCATGCAAAATGTAACAGAGAAGCACTAATAAAATCTGACTGCAGCATTATTAAAATGTTAAACCATAAATGTCTTTTTTCCCCTGTATTTAAATTCAGAATTGTGAAGAAGAATGACATAAGATTTAGAAACCGGGGGTGTGAAACAGGTCTCAAAGCACATATTTGAAACCATAAGGACTGAAGTGCTAAAAGAGCAGAACAAGACACAGAGTATACAGGAGAGGATCTTTTTTTAACTGTCTATATTATTAAATGTACTAGGGCTTAGATATAATTTGCAATTTGATTTGCATGAGGAAAAGGGTTTTCAACCCCCTACCTCCTTTTCAACTTCCAGAAATAGAAATCCTATTAATCATGACAGTTCATCACTCCTATTTATAATAAAAGCAAGGGTGATAAAATAACTAAAAATCTTTATAGTATTTTTACTATTCAGATTATTTTTCCTTGCAACTCTGAAGAAGTTATGCTTTGTCCCAAAGTTCTGAACTGGATTGCAAACAAATACTCTGACAATCTATCTTGGTATTTATAGCCTGTTCTTCACAGATCTACACATTTGCAAACCAATTCTGTTCCCAGATATATCTGTACAGAGAACTTTTGCTGTGTTAACTGGGGCCTCCTCTGTGAGTATAGTTTATGTGCAGCCTATTATATCTTTCTTCAGAATGGGTGTCACTTTACCACCAAGTAACAGCAGAACTAGAATACGGTGTTGTGCCGCTATGCCTCTGCATTGGAGCTCCTCATTCAAAAGCTTGCAATGGTTCAGAAGTTTAAAAAGTTTTCCACACTTCAGACATTCCCTGTCCTATCCTAATCTACATACAATCTTACATAACTGCATGGAAACATGATTCTTCATTGTTTTGCATTGTAATTACAAAGAGGTTATGGTCTGTGCAGAGTAAGTAAATGGCAGATACAAACCCGACAACTTGCTACAGTAACAAAGTTACTCCTATTTTCTGCAAATCTAAAAGGCTGTAAGGTTAGATGTTTTTCTGGGCTCTGCCAAAATAATTACTATCTGACACTGAGCAATTATTTCACTTCTCTATGATTTACTTTGTTCTATGATTTACTTGTAAATCCAAAACTTTGTCATCTCATTCAGGGGGGTGCTTTGGGAATTTATTACCATTGCAGAGTAATTTTATCTCTCTGATTAAAGATGCCTTGTAAATGCCAGGAATTGTTGTTGATCAATGGCAGGAAATGCTCTGTGTGATTGCATTGAATGCTCTGTAGCTGATGTGTGAAGTGCTCTCCATATTGACCAAAGAGGTTTTATCCAGTTCCACTTAACTAGGCATGCAATAGGGACAAGTCTGTAGTATTGGTTAAACACCACACTCACCAGAAAATTATTTTAGGTCATATTCTCGCAAAAGGAAAACAGTTCACCAGTACCACAGACACATAGATTTTCTTGGCTTTGTTTTGCTTTATGTTAATCACTGTGGAAAGGGGCATAAGGTCTGGATACTTTTTAATTTTCAGGCAAGCGAAAAAACAGCTGAACTGGGAAATAAGTAGCACAAAGTCTTACAATTCTCTGTTCTGCGACTTGAATTTTATCTTCTTTTACAAGATTTTTTAACAAGCCCTTTGGCAGAGACAAAACATATTTATGGAATACACATCTGTACACATAATTCAGTGCTAGGCATGACTGTGCAGCGTTTTTAGCTTCTATATTCTACTGGACAGTGAAATGTGACAGTGAAATAAAAGACTTTTAACACACATTTCTTAGTAGTAGCTTTATATTATGCTATCAACACTTAAAACAAAAGTGTGCATTAACTGTTGAACTTTGCAACAAAATATTGCAATTAAAACTAAATGTTTATTCTCATGGCAGGTCAAAACTTTAAGTAAAAATACTGGAATATCTTAGTACAAAAATAGGTAGTAAGTCAAAAGTACCTTACCTAACCCTACAAAAATGCATATCTTTAGAACAGTTGTGCATGTCCTTGACTTTTCATACATAGTTTTGATAAATTCTAGTCTAATTAATAAATCATGAGATGCATTTGCCACCATACTGAGGTGTCTCTGAAATTTTCCTTTACATAGTTGTCACTTGCACGCTGACCCAAAAAATCAAGGTTTTTAGCCCCTTCACTATCAAGGGCTAAAATATCTGCAGAAGCCATGTCGTGGTCCTATTCTCTGAGTATGTTTGCAGAGGGGCTATGAGTAATTATCTTTATTATTCTTTATCTATGCTTCATTCTCTTATCATGTTACTGTTTGAGCCTTATGCTTCATGTATTGGAAATGACATGCACCTATCTAAATGTGTTTACCAAAATGAATGTATAAAACCTGTCATTCTGCATGGGTTTATTCAAGCCTATGATTTCTCTCTGCATGGAGAGCATCCACTTCTCACAGTTTGGACCAGTTTGGTGACTGAAAGCCTGCAAGTTTGCATGACAGCTCCACAGAATTTGTCTTTAAAAATATAATCCAGCTGAAAATGCTCCCAAAGCAAGTGCATTAAGAGAATATTAAATATGCATGATTGAAAACAGAAATTAGATAGTGAAATTGTTCAATACAGTGCCTCCTGTAACTGCAGGCACTGCTTCTGTTATAGTATCTCAAGGCTGTGATAATTATGTGGATATGAATGAAACCTGCGTGACTAAACCTGATTGCCTCGCCCTGTTGAGAGGGGTGATTATCCTGGAAGGCAGATCCATCAGATCTCACTGTAGGTCCAGTCCTGAACCACTGCAGGCTTCAGCTCTCTCTTCTAAGGTAACGTGAGCTTTCAGCATCCTGGGCTGAAAGCCATGGCAGTTCAGGAGAGGATTCATGAGGAGATCAAGTGTCCTTACTCAGCGGTGGCAGCATCTGGCAGCCAGGATGACTGGGGACAGCAGCCACTCAACCGTGTGACCATGTAATGTGCTGCCACATGTCAGTCAGTGCTGCCGGTACAAAACAGCAGAGGGTGATGTGATTTCTCTCACTACCGAGCGTGGTCAGGCTCTTCGCTGCAGAGTGCAGAGGATTAGTCACAGTGGCTGCATTAGGCAGTTTGTTCCCGAGCATCACCACCAACTGCCTAGCAATGCTCTTACATCGGTTTATAGCAGTGTGTTTCTGAATTCCAGTGGTGGTCATCTTGATTTACATTGTTGTGAAGAGAAGAGAGTCAGATGCTGTGTTTATACTATCCTTTACTATTTATCAAATAGCACTGTATGTCATGCCAGGCAGTTTTAGATACCATGAAGCAATCCTCCTAAAACGGGGGAAAAATTTTGGAAAAATCCCAGCTGAACTATCATCTGCTGTCTGGGTCCTCCCTGTAGTCTGTAGAGTACACAGCATGGACATGGGTCCTAAAAGGGAAAGTCACCTTCTTCTCTACTCCTCCTGAGTGTATCTGTTTGAGGCAAGCTGCTTTTGTTGGGATAGGAAGCCATTATATTGTCTACTGGTCTGCAGAGGATAGGTGCTTTTACAGAACAGGATGACTCTGCCTAAGGAAGTCTTCTCTTTTGCTACATAGCCTCTTGCTCCCTTGGAAATAGTCCAGGAGGTTGTTAGTCTTAAAAAAGGCCTAATGACAATGTTTGATATAAAACATCAGAAAAATAATATATTTGCACTGTTTTCCCCTCCCTTTTCTTAAGGGAACGAACTTTCTCTTTGACTACTGGAAGCTGGAAATGTCCTACCAGTGATGAAATTATCACTCATTTCATTTAAAGGTAGCCTTTTCTACATGTAGTTTCCCACAGTATAATTGGATGCCAAACCCCTGTATCAAATTATATTCAGGGAGATTTTCCCATAGAGTTGTTGAAATATAATGCTGATGACATAAGCACATAGAGAAAACAGGGACAAACTGCAAGATGCTAGACATCTATTAAAAAAAAACCCTGAATAAATTGTATTTGTCAAATCCTAAATGTCTGAATGTTGTGCTTTCAAAACAGTACGCACATCAGCCTGTGAATATCTCTTTCTGGAGAGATTCTTTCTGTCACTTGCTATTGCTTTCAAATAAGTTTTTTGTACAATCATTACTTAATATTTGAACACAGTTCAAATCGCTGAGTAAATTGCTGTTACTAAGCATAGCACCCTTGATTTTCATTTTTGGTGGTTTTGCATTTTATTATATATTTCTTTTCTGCCCAAATAATCTTATTAGCATGAAATATGTATAGCTCTTGAGTGACATAAAGCAATCATATTAATTCCCTAGGTGATTATCTTTTTATCTTTACTGATGCAATTCCAGTGCTGACAAATTCTACATTGATTTAAAAGTGCAGAAAATGAGTGGGGTTATCTAACTTGACATTTTATTCCCACCTTTTTTTTTTCCCTTTAAGATGATGTGTTTCTGTTTCCCACTCATATTTTAAATATCTGGTTTTGATATCATATCATACTCATGGATGACTTTGCTGCTCTCTTTTATGTCAAAGGACCATCTCTCCTTTCTTTGTTCATTATGGTCAAAGTGGCTATTACTTAGTGTTCTCATTACTTAGACTAGATAGATCTAATAGGTGCACTCAAATAATTTTTAACATACCTGAGGCTATTAGTCTTCTGTGAGTTTTCCCCCAGAGCTTGTTCTTGGCACATTCAGTAACATGCCACACATACCAGTTTGTTCTGCTAACACATCTGCCTGTGCCCATTCTTTGGGGAAACCCAGGACTACTATGATGAGCCCTGTACAACAACTGACACTGGATTATGCTCCATATTTGTGAAGGAAAATGAACAGACTTGAAAATGAAGACTGGATTACACTTTATGAACGTTTTTCCTTTTCTATTTTCATTTTCTCTATCCTTTGTTCTCCTGGATCTCTCTTTACATCTTTTGCCTTGGGCTGGTTATTCTAGCTGCCTTTGGAGAAGGTGCAGAATATATCCAAAGAATGAATTTTTGAAACACAGGCAGTTACTGAGGCAGAAACTCACTGCCAAAATGAAAACCAGTGACAAAGTAATAAAATAAAATTAATAGTAATTCCACTACTTTAAAAAGATACCAATGAGAATGAAGCAATAAATATTCAACAATGGCTTTATGGAAGTATTGCATCCTCAGGAATTTAGGTTGAAGTGGGCTGAATGATAAAATAAGAGAAAAATAACAGTTAAGCGTTTCATTTACAATCTTTGGTTGAAAGCCAATAAATGAATTCTTTTTGGTATTTTATATCAAATGAAGTTAAATATTTTAGATCTGCTCAGATCTAAAGCAAGCTCTGAGGAACACAGTAGACTAACACCCTTCCCCTTTACAAATGAGAATTTACTAGCTGAATTAAAATAATTTTCAGTAACCAAGATGATATCCAAAGATAAAATAATAAGACACTTCTATAAATAGCATGGTCATGGAATACTATTGTTTTATAATCCTCTTCGGGAATTGTTGTCATCATGGTCATGACAGTGAATATGTAGAGCCCATTGTCAAGGGAGCTGTATTGCCAGGGTTGGACCTGCTCATTCATTGACCATGAAAGCTATTTTGCCTTCATGTAAGAGGACAAAAAAGGAATAGTACAGGAAAAAAATATAAAAGAGGGAAACTTTATCGAAAGAAGTAAAAACAAAAATGAAATATTAAACTCAGAAAGTTTCTGATATTAGGGAATGGCAAGAGACGAGAAGTGCTCAGCTGGAAGAGACCTGCAATAATCACCTAGTACAACTGTCTGATCACCTCATGGGTGACTATTTGCTTTTCATGGGAGATGTTAAAATTCTCTATGGTTGGTTTTGTTTGGGTTTTTTTGTAGAGAACAGTTAATTGGCTTATTGAAGTCCTTAAAGCATGCCCTGCAGGTATTTTAGATTTATTGTATTATTGGAATTAAGGTCAGACAAAATAAGCCAACAGCACTTATAAAAAACTTCCAAAATTGTGATGGAAAATGTTGCATGAATTACCATCTTATTTAGGTTTTTGCTAAATTTATGGTGAATTAATAGTGGTTGCACACAGGCAAGTACTCTAAGCATAGGGGCCCATATAAATTCAACCGTGTTTTAATGGGAAAGAGTGGTAGCAGTTTTCTGCCCTTAACTAAGCAAGGATACATAGTAGCAACCTCTTCCACTGACTCATTGATACAGTGGGGGAAAACTCCTTTATTACATTCATATAAGGACTGCCAGAATACTGAAGGTACCAAATGAAGAAATAATCCCCACAACCGGTCTTTAATAAAGTAAGTGAAATACATCAAACATTCATAAGGTTTGGATGAAAATGGCTAATCTGAAATGCAAACTCAAACATCCCTAATATTCAACACACCATGTAAAACGTCATGCTGTGTGATTATACAAAAAACAACCCTGGAGTCCACAAAGTTGTATGTTAGATGGTATACTTGGGAATCATAAAAGACATCAAAATGTATAGGAGGTGCATAGTTGGTATAATCAAATCTTGAAGCTGTGGGGAATGAACCAGTGGCACTGTTTTTGGAATGAATGCAGGCGAACTGAACTGTCACATTAAAGCTGACAGCCCTGCTATGCAGCTCTAATCTGCTGTGCAAAGATCTAGGTTAGGAGAGGATGGAAATCTACAGATGCACTATTCCAATTCTGCCTTTCTGAGCTTGCAGATCAAAGTCAAAAATCATGCCTGATCAGAAACATCAAAAACCGTGGGCAATGTAGATAATTCCAGAAGGAGGCAGATGATTTAACCCTCTTTCACGATTCTTTTCTAAAAAAAAGTCTCTAGATGCCAAGACATTTTCAATGCAATGACTGTGTTATCTCCCTTCAGATGCTGAGGTAACACAGTCAAAATAGCATTGATGATTCTTGCAGTTTGATGAGACAGACTTCCCTTGAATTGCTGCAAAGTTTAAGACTCTTATCCCCTGTTCTCAAGAGAATCATCACTTAAGAGATTTCCCAGCACTCTAACTGCATATCTTGATGGTAATGGAAAGTGGCAACACTTCTGAACTTGCAGGACCTTGGACACTTTGGGTTTCATTTACTGCTGGTGCTTTTAGTGGTCCTAAAAAAAAAAAAAAAAAGAAGAAAAAGAAAAAAGGCTCACTCATGCCTTAATACAGTGGAAGTAAAAGATTTGGCACACAGAATATTATTTAATAGATGAGTATATATCTGGGCTTTAAAACTGCTACAAATGGTCATATATTCTAGCAAAAGAAGTAAGGAGTTTATTATACTATAGCATACTGCTGCTAATTTATAAGCTCTTTCTCTTAGGTTTCAGCAGTTGCTAGAAGCACATGAATGTTTCTGTCACATCTTGGAAACAAATAACAAAACATGTCTATAGGGAAAGTTACACCATAAAATTGAATTTTAATAGAGCAGGAGGGGGCTGACAGCAAAAAAAAAGCATTTCATCTGCAAAGTTGCAGGTTGGCGTATTGGAGATGAGAATGCTCTGGCAGTTGCTTAGATGTGAGCTCCCCTGTGTAACACTAACCCAGTCCCTGACTGTCTCACAGGGAGAAGGGGTAATTCTGTGAAGGTGAAATGAAATGTAATACAGACCTAGTAGTCATATGCTTAGTTTCTTATTAATATCTTCATTTTTCTTGACAGCCCGTGCCTGGCATTCCCAGTTTTTAACTCAGTAGTTTTTCCTAGCATCATGTCCTACAGCTGCAGGCAAAGGAGCAGAGCTGCTGCTGCCTGGGTACCCACTGGGCTGGTAGAGGGGCAACAGAGGGGCACCAGCAGGGTCACTGCCCTGGGGATGGGGGCAGGATGGACAGAGTTGTAGGAAGCTGCAGGTTGGTGCAGCTGTGGCATCTCTGGAGCAGGGGCTGACATGGGGTGGGCAGTGTGGGGGAGCCCCAGGAGTGTGGCCAGGGACAGTCAGGGCTGATGGTACCATTGGGGTTCTCATGTACTGAGTCGATCTATAAAGTCCTCTCTCCTGACTCCATTTTCCCTCAGAGTTGTATAGCAAATATTTTCCTACCATTTCTGCCCAAGGTAGTGTAGTGAAGCAGATAAAAACATAGATGTACACAATCAAAATTTGCACTTTCTGCAGACAATTGTCCATCATCACAAGGTGGGTTCTGCCACTCACAGATACAGAGAATCAAACCCAGCTAAACTGCCTAAAAACCACTCTGTGCATTATTGTGTCCAGGAGGGACACAATGAGCTCTGCTGGATGGAGCAGGGCACAGAGAGCCATGGTGTGGGCTGACCTGAGCTTTAGCATCCCTGCACTGCAGCATGGAGCCAGTGTGCTGATTGAGTGACACAAGGAGTAACTGAGCAGCACTTCTGCAGATGCCAGCTGGATAACCCCCTAAGGCTCCCAGCTCCAGAATTAGCAGAGCCAGTTTATGTGAGCCTAGCTCGGGGTCGGGATCATGCAGAGCCAGCTGTGCACGTGGTCAAAGATGCACATCAGAACCAAGTCCCAAACATTCTTACATTAGTTTTACAAGAGAGAGACAATAAAACAAAAGAGACCTTCAATTTAAAGGAAAAAATGAATATAATGCAGTTGCCCCACAGAAGCACAACTGATGGCAAGCTATGTTGTGTAAGACACTGTGCTGTTTGGTTGGGAACCAGTCAGCCCTCATAGTTTGCCCTTCACAAACGTTCCGTTCCTATCCTAAGACCCGGGTAGATCCAAAATGGAAGGCAGATCAGAAATGCAAACTAGCAAAAGGAGCCACATGTAACTGTATTATTCTTTTAAAGAAGCAATACAGGAAGATCATTCTAAACCTGAAAGCTATGTCTTATGAGGCTTGAGAACTTCAAATCTATGGTTATGAGCTCCTTTCTTATCAAGACATGAGTTTTCCTACACATAGGCAGCTGCCAGATTTGGGAAGGAGGCAGATGGTAAACTTTGCAAGAAATTGGGTGGGAAAAAAACCCAAGAGTGAGTTTGAAACATTAAATATTTTCATATTAACCATGAGTATTTATCTCCTCCTCAAATTTGCTTGGCAAGAATGAAGCATCTCAGAGTTTTACTGGTGAAATAGGTGGTTAATGAGGAACATGGTCCAACTTCTCTCATGCACCCTAAGTAGATGAAAGCCAGTTTCTATAGTGGTGAGAGAGACCCTACATCCTGCTTGTGAAAGCTATAGCACTGTTCAGACATCAACCTAACATCCTTTGTTAAGATGGGAGAATTCATGAGTGACCCCAAACAGAGGCTACTTTCTTTTGCACTCCACTGGAGAGTGATATAATTTCACCCTATCAGTCTTCTGAGGGATATTTTTAAAAACTCCTTTGGCTCCAAAATAATGCAGGTGTTTCTGAAGATAATACATTTATGCAAAAGGATGACAGCTTGAATCTGTGTGCATTTGTTTTGTAGTGGTATTTCAAGTGCTTGTTAAGTGTATGGCAAAGAAGGTGTTCGTAATGAGGGAAGAGTAAACGAAAAACTTGGCAGCAGTAGCCTCAAATTGTGAGACACTTGTAGACATAAACCTTATACTTTTTCAGCAAAGTCAGTAAAATCATTGTAGTGATTGGCCTTTTAGTGAAAAATCTTATGATACAGTCTTACTTGCTTCCGTAAGGACCCACTGGAGTTATGTTAAGAAAGTCTGCTGTTTCATTTCTCAGTATTGTTGACTTCCAGGTTCCCCATCTTCTTCTTTGATCCTAAAGAATATCAGCAGTCTGTAGTCTTGGCAACTTCATAGCAGCCAGCTGGTAGGAAATCTTCCAAATACTGATACTGAGAAGTCTAGCCTGATTCCTTCACATGCTGTCCTTTCAATTCATTAAGATATATATTCCTTAAAACACCTCTTTGGAAGTGCCCATTATATGAATGAAACAGGTCATGTGCAATGCTCCTAAGAAATCTTATTTATCTCTGACATAGCTATGGTGATGAGTGGAGGAAAGACAATGGATTTTTAGACTTAGTATTAATTAGAAAGCTGATTATATGAATTTGGCACCTTTGTCTGAAAGACAGGAATATATTTCTGTGTAGTTTTGCTTGTGTTGCAAGCACAACAGACATCTGAAATATCATGTTCTGAGGACAGCATTAACATGCTTTCTCAGTGGTGATTTTTGTGAAATTAAGATGACCTATGATGGGTGAAGTTTTTCAGGATATGAAGAGGATGAAGTGAAAGGCATGGGCAGAAAGAACAGCAAAAAATACGAAAGTTTGCAAAATTATCTGCCACCCTGTAGCCTGTTATTCTGCAGTAAAGAGGCTGGCTAAGAGAGGAGCCTGGCCTCTCTGATGCATTATGACAGAGGAAAAAAAAGATGTATTCTGTTTATCTGCCATGAATCAACAAGAAAGAGGTCAGCAGGAACATGAAATGAATTTTTATGAGAATGTTGGACATCAAAAACTGCTTGCTCTCTCTTGCCTGGATTATCACTCCAGGTTTTCTTTCTGTATTTATGCTTTTGACTTCTACTGGGAACAATTAAGAAGAAACAACGAGCCTCTGCTGTCCTGACATAAAATGTGCAATAGAATCTAGCTTCTGGAAGAAAAGCTTGTAATCCATCAGGGAGAAAATACATCCCCCTGATAATTGCAATGGCAGAGCACTGAGGACCCTCTGAGGATATGAGGCATGAGATTATAGATCTAATAAAAATGTCTGTAACATAGAGAGTAATTGAGATGTTTTAGGATATATTCAGCAACTATGAACAGACACAATAGGACAAAAAGCTATCAGTCTGCTTGAAATAACAGACTCAGCAGCCTTGCAATGTTTCCTTCAAGGACAATAGAGTGGGTTTGGGTTGTTTTTTTTTCTGTACTATACCTTGGAGGAGTTTTCAGTTTTTAAAAGCACAATAGTGCCAGAGCAGGTTCTGTCAAACATGAATAATTGAATTTGAACTGAAATGCAGAGTCTCTGAAAACACAGCTGAAGACTTTGGAAAATACTCAGAAAATGTACAGGCTAGGTTTGCTGCTCCTGGTCTCGTATCACTAAACTTGGCCTACCTCCACTGAGAGAACTGAAGTTTTGCTTGTGCAAATTTTCAGGAGATATCTGTGAATTAGGCCCAGTATTTGCAGGGGTCTTTTCTTAAGTAGAAGGATCAGTGTGTACCTTTGCAAACACTGGTGTTGACAATATGATAACATTAATATCAATTAAATTACTTAAGACTTCCATTAATCAATGCTCTGAGATCAGCGTCTGCTCTTCTCTTTTGCTCCAGTGACAAGTTGCCACTTTGTGATTGTGCTTATTGCATTAGGCACTAATGAACCTCAATGCTTTCTCCAAAGGCACAGTGAAGATTACTGAAGCACAATGACTTCTTAAGTTGTTTGTTCCTCAAAGAGCTCACCTATGTGGTCCTGCCCTCTGCCAGTAGCCTTGTCTTAACCTGGCAGCAATCTCAATAAATAGGTTGAGAAATAAAAAGAGGAACAGACAAGGTGCAAGTTAAGGAGTGGGGGGGGACATGAGAAACCAGGAAAAGACCCTTGAGTAGAAAGGAAAAAATATGAGTCTGTAAAGCTTTGGTGGAAAGAGAGAGAATTGCAGACAAACCATTACAACAGGCAGCAAATGGTAGAGAAAGAAGGGTACTACAGAGGAAAAGAAGAGTGGCTAGGGAAAGAATAGGGGTTATCTCACCCATCTTCTCTTGAAGTTTTCTTTTTCATGAAGTGTTTGTTAATCTTAAAGGCACTGATTTATAATTTTTCAGTTGTACTAAATCTTCTGCTACAGAATGTAAACAGCCTGCAGGCTGGAGCAAGGGAACAAGGCCATGGGGTTTCATGCATCTGCAGTGCAATACTAGCCATAATTTTTTCTTTCTCTGTGATTGAGCAGTGTTTGACTTTTAGCTTAGCTGACTTTGAAATGTCAAGAATAGCATCAAAGCTTTGGCCTGTTTCTAGTGTCTCAAATCCCACACACTCAAAAATGGAAAAGAATACACTTTCTTCTCCAGGGCTTTGCAGATAGAGGATATTTCCAAAAACAATGCATAGAGAATTAGAAAATCAGGCAACAGAACCTCCTTTTTAACCAAGCAGCTGCTGTTAAAACTGAAGACTGTATGCACAACATGCCATTAGTGCCACTGCCTGAGAAGTGCATGTTTAAGAGCAGCTTTACACTCCACATATACCCCCTTGAACAGAAAGCCCCATGCAGACAATTCCTTATATATATATACATATATATATATGTATCTCTAAGTCTGCATTTCTTACTCTCCTGCACTGTGAATACAAAACCTATTTATTTAAAGATCAATTTACTCCTGCTGGGTAGTCCTTATTTCACCAGGGCTGGATGATATCTGGTAAGTGGTTCAAGACATTTGAGATGCAGAAAACATCCTGTTGTGTCCAGAAAAAGGCCTATGTTTTTGCCTGAATTGAAAATTCATTGACTATTGATGACCCAGGATATCTTTAAGAACAAAAATCAATGCAGTATGCCACTAGAAGGCTAATCATACAGTCCAGCATTCCAAAGATGTACAGCAGTTTGTTTTCAAGGCTCCATGGTTCACGAGAATTTGAAGATAAAAATCACATTACTTTCACTAGCATCCTCTCTGCTTGCATTGATTCACTGGTTCTGACCCAATTTAAGTGGCTGCTGCCTCCAAGTGATTTCTGTTTGAAACAATGCCATGTTTCATCTGAAAACATATAGTCACAGCTTCCAAGCTATATGAAGCATTCACCTCCAACTCCAGCACTTTGTGAAAATAGTGGCTCCAAAGCTAGTTCAGGAATTTGAAGATATGGGTGAGGCTTATTACAATAGTACAATTTCCAAGGTCGCTATTATTAACCATACTCAATTATTTCAGAAATTTTCTGTTGAGACTGTTAGGTAGTCTTCTAACCAGACAGAGCAGCATATATGTAAAAAGAGAAAATTAAAGAGCAGCAGATAAATAGGAAAATTAAACAGAAAGGGGGACACAATATCTGTGAGCTCGCAGTGGGTGAGGTGGCAGGTGGGAATGGGAAAGGGCCTCTGCATCACTGAATTCAACTCCCTGCAATCACACTGTCATGGCATCAACATTAGGATCAGATACATCCTCAGCGTATCTTCTCCCTCACCTAAACCTCACACCACAGAGCAATCTCTGAGACCATGTAACAGTTGCAAGACCATTAATGCAAAAGGCAAAAAGCCTCAAAAATTACACCATGGCATCACTTTAAGGAGAACATAAGAGAGGCACAGCACTGCCATTAGTGAAATGTCCCTGGGGGATTTCTAGCAGATGGACCCAGCACTATGCCCTATAGGAAATGAAAAGCTGCTGAGCCTCTGCCAATCTGACATGAAGGGAAAATTTAACCCTCAAATAAACACCAAAACTGACAATTAGTTTGGCCCTGGGAATGTGAGCAAGATACTGCAGCCAGCAACCTGTGAGATTTGTCAGACTGTGGTCCTGACCTAGCTCTTGTTGTGGCCAATTCTATTACATGTCAGAGAAGGTGGATCACAGACCTTTCTCTGTGCCAATACCTGGTGGTAGCATTGCCAAATATCCCCTACAACAGAGGATATCAGGAATAAGAAGCTCAAATTTTGTGGCATATATGAGACAGCACTTTCCCTCATTTGTCCTCTGTTTACCTACTCAATGTCAGACCTGAGAGCTGCTTCTCCAGAAGCCTAGCAAGTGACTGGGAGATTTGTGCATCAGCCCCTAAAACCTGACTCAGTCACATGATCAATGCAGTGACTACTGTGCTGTCCCTACCCGTGACCCAGTGCAGGAGTTTACCCTCTCCTCTGTAGATCCTCAGCTGTGAGGCCTTCAATGTGTAAAACTGAAATAATAAACTTAATCTTTGTGTTCACTTAGACTATTGTATCCAGACAGCTGAGGACTCAAATTCATCCAAGCAGCCGATCCTCATATTCACCCAAAAGCCAGTCTGAAGACCATCCATCTCAAATGCTTCTCTCTTCTCCTACTGGCAGTACTCCTCTTCCAACAGATCTAGCTCTGACTCCAGTCAAATTTTAGCCAGATAACCGTTAACAGTAATGAAAAGGGACAGAGTCCCTTTCCATTTCCCTAAATTTGAAAATGCAAAAGTTTAAGAGTCCAGCCCAATCTAGGCTACTTTCTGCTTCTCTAACTGGTGGTGTTCAAACAAGGCCAAGGGAGATGAGGTCATTGGTCATAATTGTAGATAGAGAGAACTAGGATCAGTGCACAAGCAATCCATTTTCCAACTGCACCTGCAGTGAAATGCCAGCCCTCTTCAACAGAGCCAATATTTTCACTTGTAAGGAATACCTCAAGCAAGTCTGTCTTAGAATTAATTTGCAGACAGAACCAAAGCTGAAGTATTACTCAAGTAACTGAACCACAGGAAAGGATAATGCTATTGAAGAGGGTAGTTTAATTATAAGAATTTTAGATGTTAATATTTTATCTCAAAAATATCAGTAATGTAAAGATATAATTTCATTTAACTTTGTTCAGTTTTAAATATTTTCACCATCCTCTCTCCAACTAACTTGCTTGTCCTTAAATAAATGTATCTGGTCTCATTAGATTGCTTGCTTTACCAAATTCACCAAGTAAATTTACTGAGTAGTCTTAATGTAGCCAAGAGGAAGTCAATACCATGTTATCCCATTGGGGAGCAGCATATAGCATCAGCAGGAACTTAGTATCATTTGCAAGTTTAATAAATCCCATAGCCCCAGCTGAAGGTAGCCCAGTTCCACCAGTTCTGAGTTTCAAAGAGACATTTGAGTTTGATTTGGGGAAGGGGGAGAAAGGGGTAATCAATCTTGGTTGGACAAAAAGAGCTGATGCCACACTTGCTCAAGGACTTTTGTGACTGACTCTGCCCTGACAATGACTTGTACTCAGTAGGACCACAGAAAGGAATCCACATTGAAAAGTCTGCTAGATATACTGCCTTGTCACTGAGTGGAGATGAGAGTCTTACAATACAACAGGAAAATAGGACTGAATAAGAAAGGAGTAAGTTGTAGACTGAAAGTGAAACTTTCCATCTTAATACACTCTGGAGGACTCGAGTAAGTGCTTTCTAATTAGCTTGTATTCCACTCGACATGTTTATGGCTGTCGCAGCACAAGTAGACCAATATACAGGGTTTTTTATTAAAGGGTCTCCAGAGAAAAGCATCCAAACCTGCCAGCAACCATGTTTCAAAGGTTTAACCTCTCTAAACCATTATGGTTCAGTTAAAGTTCTTCCTTCACACGTGCCAAATACATCATTCTGCCAAGTGAACTGTAAGATTGACTTAGGAAATTACTTTCTCTATTTAACATGCAATTGCATTCCTTCTTATTTGTGGTAAGTTTTATATTATTCCCTCATAAATCTTGCCTAATTATATAAAGATATGGTAACACAAATGCTAAACCTAACTATTGATTTACAGAAAGTAGATGTAGCAAGCAGACACTGTGTTTATGGCCAGAAGATCACTATACATTGAGGCATGAGTAATCCACACAGCATCTAACCTGAGCAGGCGTGCCCTGCTACATCTTGGTTTTCTGACCTGTGCTGTGCTGCACTGGTCCCTTTGCTGCAGGGTAAACTTGGGTGCTTGCTGGTAACAGAGGAGCCTGCAAGCAGCTTGGCAATCACACCACCTGCATGTCCTTGCCTTTATCTGAAAATGCAGCAAGTTCTTTTGTAAACATCCTTTCTGTCTGACAGCACAAATGATGAATAGAGTTTTGCTTTAAGAAAATCCTGAAAGAGTAGGAATTAACATAAAATAAAAAGTGGTTTAAACTTCTACATGGATGGGATCTGGTGGCCTGTCTGAAGCTGCGCAATACAGCATTAGCAGCATCTGGAAGGACATGAGATTATCTGTGCTACCTGTCTTTCCCTAAAACACTGATGCTAATAAATAGCAGTGCTTGTCAGAGTCTGAATGCTTTTCTTACTGAGTTCTTAAAAATCTAGCTCCTCCTGCTGCAAAGCAGCAGCTAATAAAACAGTGTCTAAGTCTGTATTCTTCTTTATCTACAGGACTGGTGTCATCACTCCCATAATTTTTCTCTAATTAACAAAGTGCTTAATTGGACTGGAAAAACTGTATCTTGCTTGAATTTCTTTTTCCTCATCAACTGGAAGAACCATCCAGTTTGATTTTCATTCTCCTAATTTTGGTGGCTTTTGTTTGCCCAGTACAGGTGGTTGAGACTTCCAATACAACCCCAACAAGCTCTCTCTTTCTTTTTTCCCTTTTCTTAAGGTTTAGTGTAACTTGATTCTAACAAAGAATTTTCAGGTCATCAACTTACATGTCACCAACCTCCTGGCCACTCAGCCCAGCATTTTCCTGACAGACCCTTGCCTAACCATCCATGTCCATCTTGGTTGCTCAAAAACTTCTTTAGCATTGACTAGCTACTAAGCAAATGAGCCAGCTGCATGTTTTACCCTCAGAGTGAACATTTTTCAGCCTGTTTATTTTCCTATTTTTCACTGAACTGGGATACAGTGATGTTAAGATATTTGTATCTGGCACTAATTAACAACTACGACTCATTAGAGCTCCTAAAGGTAACCTTGATTTTATCTTATAGAGGCATTCAGTGATTTTGTTTCATGTAGCCCCTGTGCCTTCCTTCACAATTGTTCCTTCATTTTCCCCATTGGAAGAGCATCATCTTTTTTATCATTTGCTTTCAGCCAGAGGTTCCCTAAGGGAATCCCTCAGCTATTTCCTCAGATGTCCCCCTTGTGTCTATAAAGCACACTGGAGCATGATGTAGCAGTGCTGACTTGGAATCAGCTGAACAGAGCTCAGCTCCCTTCCTGAAGGTGTCACTCACTTGGCTCTGCTGAGAAAAAACAAACATTAAATCCCAGGCGAAAGGCACAGAGATGCCACTTCCTTTTTTCCAACACTTAAAGTGTGCATTGTGTATCTTTTTCCCCAGGACTCTTACCCTTTTTTTTTTTGCTTACACATCCATTTTGAGCAACTGTGTATGAAAACATGCTTTGAGTATTGTCACTATGCTAACTATTCTGAAACCTGTTTGTATCATTCTCCGAACTGAAATCTTGCTTTTTTCTTGATTTGTGTGGTGTGTTGGTTTTGGTTTTTTTTTTCTTTCTCTCTTCATGGATTGTCAACATTAAATCTTACCCAAAGTAGAATATGTCCTTTTTCTCTTGCATGTATCACAATTAACATCCTGAGTCATCTGACAAGGAAATTAGGAAAGTTGATTAACTTTGCTTCCACTGCTTATGTTCAAGCAAAGGTGAAATGAAAATGCTTACCAAGTATACCTGTATGCTGAGGGAGCTGGGGTTGTTTAGCCTGGAGAAAAGGAGACTCAGTGGTGACCTTATCACTCTTTACAACTCCCTGAAAGGTGGCTGTAGTCAGGTGGGGGTTGGTCTCTTTCTCCAGGCATCAACTGACAGAAGGAGAGGACACAGTCTCAAGCTGCACCAAAGGAAATGTAGGTTGGATATTACAAAAAAGCTTTCTACAGAAAGAGTGATAAAGTATTGGAATTGTCTACCTGGGGCAATAGTGCAGTCACCATCCCTGAATGTGTTTAAAGAGAGACTGGATGTGGCACTCAGTGCCATGGTTTAGTTGAGGTGTTAGGGCTGGGTTGGACTCCATGATCTTGAAGGTCTCTTCCACCCTAGTCATTCTGTGATTCTGTAACTCTGTAGTGGTTTGACCTGGCTGAAAGGACTGGTATCCATCAAAGCCACTCTGTCACTCCCCTCCTCAGTTGCAGAGGGGAGAGAAAGTACGAGAAAAAGCTCATGAGTTGAGGTTAAGGATAGCAAGAGATCACTCACCGACTACAGAGAAAATATACTCCATTTAGGGAAATTAGCTGAATTTATTACCCATCAAAATCAGAGTAAGATAATGAGAAGTAAAATAAATCTTAAAAACAGTTTTCCTCCACCTGTCCCTCCTTTTCAGGCTAAACTTTATCCCTGATTCTCTACCTCCACCTGCTCAGTGGTGCAAGGACACGGGAAATGGAGGTTACAGTCAGTTCATCATACGTTGTTTCTACCACTGCTTCCTCCTCAGGGAAAGCAGTCCTTCTCCAGCTCCAGAATCCTCAACAAACTTGTCCATCATGAGTCCTTCCCACGGGCTACAGTTCTTCATGAACTGCTCCAGCATGGCTCCTCTTCATGGTGCAGTCCTTCAGGAACAGGCTACTCCACTGTGGGTCTCCCACAGGGTCACAAGTCCCACCAGCAAACCTGCTCCAGTGTGGGCTCCTCTTCCTATGGGTCTGTCCCTGCCAGGAGCCTGTTCCTGCATGGGTTTCCCACAAGGTCACAACGTTGTTTTGGGCATCCACCTGCCCCAACGTGGGTCTCCTCCATGGGCTGTAGGTGGATCTCTGCTTCGCCATGGACCCCCATCAGCTGCAGAAGGACAGCCTGCCTCCACCACAGGCTGCAGAGGAATCCCAGTTCTGGTGCTTGGAACACCTCCTCCCTCTCCTTCCTCACTGACATTGGTATCTGCACAGACTTGTTCCTCACAGTCTCACTCCTCTCTTCTCTGGTTGCATTTACTTCTGCTCAAGAACTTTACTTTTTAAATATGTTATCACAGAGGCATTACTTCCATCACTGATTGGTTTGGCCATGGACAGCAGTGGGTCCACCTTGGAGCCGGCTGGCATCAGCTCTGTTGGGGGTAGCTTCTTGCAGCTTCTTTCTGATGTCACCCCTGTAGCTCCTCAGGTCACAGTGAGGCCTGAGGGCAGGGAGAATGTAACTAAAGCAGCTTCTCTGAGCCTCTACGCTCCCCTGATACCAGAGCCATGCAAATACAGCACAGTAACCAAACGAAACACACACACACACAAAAACAAAAAATCAAAAGATACCTTTGTTCAGTGGTCACTCAATAAAAAAAAAATTATAGTAAATGTATGATATCTAGATAAGAAAAAATAATCCTTAGGCTGTAGAAGAAAATCAGTGTAATCAAAATGAGCATGCTCAGAATCCATATGTAATTAATATACCATTATTTGTACTGGGTAAATATTTTTCACTTGAACAAGAAGTTTTAGTTTTTCATTGCAAGAACTGGGCAAAATCCAAATTGCTTATTGACAAGCTGCAGTAACTATGTACAAACAAGAGATGAAAAATTTTTAGCTTGTCATTCATGATATATCCTGAAAACATATAAATGAATCATTCTCAAGTAAGCCCTAGGCTGACTAAAGCAAAAAGGGGAATCTAGCCCCAATTTCCATAAAATAATTTTTAAGATGTGCCTAGATCTTTTATCTTTTGCAGTGGTTTAGTGCTTAATACTGGTACAGGAGGTCTCAGAAATTAAGGATTGCTTCCTTGCAACAAGGAATAATTTGGGAAGCATGAATATTAACTTTTTTAGGAGGGGGAAAGGAAGAGAAATGGATTTCCAGAAAGACCATCTGTTTTGCAAATTGAAGCAAGGATTTAAAAATTTTAATAAACTTAGGATCTTGATAGCTAAAATTAAACATCTGTTGGTATACAGTTGGGGAAATAACCTAGCAATTGAGGTTAAAACCCATTAATATTGGAAAAATCCTGGAAAAATTGGATGGGTGAAACTGATATGAGACACAAAAGCAGAGAGAGAAGCTGTATGAGCACAGGGCAGCTGCAGGTGACATCTCCATATGTGAGGGAATTGCTGGCTGAGGGGATTATGATGCTGCTGCCATCCTTTGGCTGTACAGCATGACCAAGGAAAGGAAGTGCTCCTTGTATTGATGAGGCCACACCATTTTATGCTACCCAAATCTTTCATGGCCATGTCACTAAAGGCAATAGCCAGTAATTTCCCTTTAGTTTTCCCTTTCCTGTCAAAAACCCAGGCTGCAGCTATCAAATGCCCCCTGGCTTGATAGAGAAGGACCTCTAGTAATAGCTTGACCAAATAGTTTACTTTTTTTCTTCCTTAGACTGTAGAACACAGGGATTTGGTCATGCTGTTGCATGTATAGGTCTGGATGATTCTGTACATACATACACATATATGCACACAGACTGCTCTGTATTTTGCTAATGCTTTTACTACTGTACTAGAGACATGTGAGTGCATTAAAGATAGCATCTTAATAAATTCTAGCCTTCCAGTCCTCCACTTTGCTGATTATGGTCTTCTAAATTGCACATTTGAGGTGAATTGCCTTAAAAGTACTGGAGTTTGAGAAAAAAGGCAGGGGGGGAGAAAAAACTCCCAGTAATGTTCCATTAAAGCTGTTATCTCAAGTCTTGGGGTAATTTTATTTTTTTGTAAAATGCTTCATTATAACTCAGAAGCAATTTTCTACCCAGGTTACAGTAATTATGTTGATTGTCATTAACCATACAATTCAGAATTGTGTTTATTAATGAAGTGCAATCCTGTAAATAACACAGTCATAGCTCGTGAATACTGTATACTTAATTGGGGTCTCAGCTTAAAATATCCCCCAGTTGACAGTGAAAGACAGACAACATTATCCTACATGTAACCCCACTGAAGTGATACACCACAAATATCTTACTCTTCCATGCATTTAAGGGAATGGGAAATAGCATCCTGAAAATTATCTAAACAATATGCTAGTCTTTCATGCTCTCAGACCTCTGTCAATGATGCTCATAATGGCCTTGGACTCCAAATAACTTTCACTTTATGCTCTAAAGCATTTCCAGCCTGAGTACTGTTATTAAAATGCCAAGAATTTCTTAAAGAAACTAATTTGCTATTTTCCTTATTATGTTACATAGCTTAGGACATAAACACTTGAATGCCCTGGTAAAGGAGAAAATTGGAAAAACTAGTACCATCCTGCAGCACAGAGTTTAAATTAAACAATATATATGGATAGTGTGCTTCAGAGACCTCTATTACCTCCTCAGTGGGGTCAGACAAGTACAGACACTGTTGAGAGTTACAGTAAAAAGAAACCAAATGTATTTCCAACAAGTAGGGCAATAAAAGCATCTTTTATTAGCTACCTACAAATAATGTAAATTCCTATATATGACCCAGTAGAGAGGAATTTTCTACCAAGATCAGAGTCATAGACTAATTCAAGCTACAAGTGCCCTCTGGAGGTCACCTAGTCCTTTGACCTGCTCAAAGAAGGCATGGCTAGAGCAGATTGTTCAGAATCCCATCAAGAATTAGTTAAATATCTCCAAGGAAGGAGAGTCTGTAATCTTTGAGGATCCCTTTTCCAGTGCCTGATCACCTTGACCTCCAGCCTCAAAATCAAGCTTTTCAAAGCCTCTGAGTGACCATGGCCTTTCTGTGTCACAATGATGGTCTGAAAGTCATCTTACACACAGTGGTCTCCACAAAATCAGAGAGGTCTCCAGTGATGCAATGTGTGGAGGTGGCTTAATCCTGCATCACCTGTCTCAGCAGTGCTCCAATGCTGCTGAAGCACTTTGAGGCTCCAGGGAACTGCTATGGTTAATGAGAGGTTAATGAGAGATTACTCCTGGTGAAGGCAACTGCAGAACAACTATTGTTCACACGTTGATCATTTTGCCAACAAAATTAAGAATATAAAAATGAAGCCAGATATTTGTGGTGGAGATTTTAAAAAAGAAAACTCCACTTTGCAACCTTCTTTATAGCATAAAATATACCTGTATATGTTTTGGAACTAGCTTAATATTTACATTTATGCAGTGCTTTAATGCCAAAATACAAACACAGTGTTTATAAATACAATATGTAAAATATAAATATCTAATTATGTTCAATATTTATATGGTACTTCTCATTCTCTAGATTTTTGGCTTGATTCTTTTGCCTTCATACTTATAAACAAGTAGAACTTTAATAAAAGGAACCAGAGTCCTAACCAATGGCTTCTGCTAAGGATGTGAGTTCATGGGCACTCCATGTGCAGGGGCACTTTCCATGTGAGCATCATGAAAATGTCAATAGTTATCATAGCCTTTTCTCTTCTGGTATGCATTTCACCAGAAACATGCAGACACTGATCATGCAAGAACTGAGGGTCTGTGGGCGGGGTTCTAGAGACTTCAGTCCTTTGTGCCTACAGCAAATCTGTTGACTCAAAAATTGCTTTTCACCAGCTGATAATAGCCAATCTTTGTATGGCTTCACACAGAAGCCTTTTTCCTCTTGAGCCTGGGTGCTGACAAGAAAGTTCAATGATTCTGAAGAATAATTGAGCTCCTAGCACAAGGATTTGAACATGGTTCTCTCTCCTGGTTACTCCTAAGGCTGAATGATGTAGCATTCCAGGGTTCTCCAAACCCTCCTCTTCACAAGAGAACCTGGCTTATGGCTAATATCTGGATAATGGCAGTTGTACAAACATCTCATGCTTTGTCTGTATGTCAAGCCACTGCTTTCATCCCTAAAGATGGTTTGTTTCCAGTACAGATCTATCAGACCACACCTCGGGGTGAAAATGGACTGTGGCAGGCAATATCATCACAACTGAGCAACAGCATGAGCTCCAGTGGAAGCAGAGCACTGAACAGTCACAGACCTGGCCATTTGGCATGTTCCCTACTCAGCATGCACACAGAGCTGAGCAGCCAGCTGAAGAGTACTCTCCTAGCCTACCACCATTCCCAGCCACAGTGAATATTTCTTGGTCCTTATCCACCAAGANAAAATATAAAAAAGAAAAAAATAAAAAAGCAAAAAGAAAAAAGAAAAAAAAAGAATGAGGGAAGCTACAACAACCAGAGAATAAGGTCATTTCACTGAAATCCACCCCAGCAGAAACCCATCTTGAGAGACCTTCTCAGACTCTCCCTGCTTCCACACTTGGCTTCAGGCAGACCCCTCTCCACTGTGCATGTCACACAGTCACTTTTCTGCCCAGGTGGCTTTTATCCTGGGGTGTCCCACTGCAGCTGCTCCCTTTGATACCTTCCTTTCCTACTTCTGGAGGCCACACTAGGGAGAAAGTTATGCAGGCTTCCACTTAGAAGCACAATGAGCCCTTTTCATCCCACTGTTCCTGCAGGATAATGTTCCTGCTACACTCCATTATCCTCTGCTTTTTGGCACAAGAGAACATCTGGTCCTTTTCTGTAAGCAACGTTTTCCAGAAAATTAGAGCAACTTCTCTTGCACTGATCTAGTGGCCAAAGGGGACAGCTAAAATGTGACATGGCAACATCTCCTGGTGAAAAGAAGTGCCTACAGGCACTAAATTTAAAGCTGTATTTTAGTTGACTGAGTTATCAGATTGTGTTTAACAGCAACAGTGATGGGGTAGACAGGAGGTTTTGGAGCAGATACTGTTGTAGCAGAACAATTTGCATGTGATACTGTGTGAATTAATACAAATCTAAATTCAGTTCTCCACCAATTAAGAGTAGATCAAGACTAAAAGCCATAACTATTGAGACCAGTGTCTTTGGAAATGTTACAGCAAGAGGCTGGATTCACCCCATGCAGTATGACTTCTCTGCTGTGAGCCACCCAACATTTCATTGAAGTTTTCCTTCTCCAGTCTCTTTCTCTTTCATGGAATCATAGAATAGTTTGGGTTAGGAGGACCTTTAAAGGTCATTTAGTCAAAGCTCTCTGCAATGAGCAAGGACAGCTTCAACTAGATCAGGCTGCTGATATTTGGTAAATATAAATTAAATACCTCCACTCTTACTTATATTTATCACAGCTTTGCTCCTCTGTGAAGAGGAGGTCACCATGAGGGTCTCAAACACAACAATCTGGCATTTCACTGAAGATTAATATAGTTATTTCTGTGAACTCTTCTCTGTGGGACTACTGTGGTGCTAAGGAGATCCTGTAAGTCAAATGTTCTGCTTTTAACACAGCCCATATGCATCACAAACAGAACCAAACACATCCACTTATTAAGATCTAACCAATAATTAAATATTTAGTAGCACAAAGTTAAATTTGCCTTAATAGTATTTTGTACCTTTCCAGAAATATAAAGTAAAATTGAGATGTTCAGAAAATCAGGAAATCAAGAAGCAAATATGAAGCCCTAAATTTAATAACTCATCCAGACACCTCTTTCATAGGTGGAACATAAGAGGAACAGATGGAACATTAGAAAAATAGAGACCCCAGTTCTTTATTTAGTTACATCAATAAATTATATTACCTTCCTTCAAACAGCACAATGCTGTCATAAAACCATTATTATATTGGTTGGTTTGACAAAAAATCATTAATTCCAAGTAAACATTTAATGGAAACATTTTTGTATTTGCTGGGTAAATACGACTAAGTTTTGCTGTCTGTTGACCACAAACTTGATTTTACCTCTTGAATTACAAATTTGCCCAGTTGAGCCCCAGCTTGTAATGACCAGCAAACCAGCTATGAAGCTTCCTCCCCTCAAAGCTATAGGCTGCCATAGGAGATCCTGCCAAACTCTCACATTATCTCCCTGTGTAATTACAGCTCTTTAGTTCAGTGGGGTGTGATTAGCTCAAGCTGTAACTCATTAAGCGCACTATAATTACAGCGCACTCAGCTTCACAGTTGGTTTTGACCTAGAAAGGGTGTGTTCCTGGGGTTATTTTAACAATCTGTTGGCAGGGCTCTTAGGCACTACCAAGCCTCACAAGGAAAACATCTGAAATTCGACAGGCACTTGACAGTCTCGTTAGTGGCTGCCAGTACTAAACATGTCTGGATATTTCTGAGTGTTCTGCATGTTGGTCTCATTCGTGTGCCTTTACCTAACGTATCAAGATTATCTCTTCTTTTAGCAACAGATGCCCAGTGGGAAAAAAAAAAAAAAGGTTTATTTATTAACTATGAGATTGTTAATTTTTGAATAGAATAATCAAAAATATAAAAATGCAGTAAGCGCTGGAGTTATAAAAGGCAGTGAAAATAACAAGTTGTGCACAGGAGAAGTCTCATTTTATGATAAGGAATTATATTTTAGTGCAATTAGGGCAACAGATGCTTAATGTCTGACCTGAAAAAAATTAAACAGAGTTTCCACAAAATATTTTATGATAATTTGCCATTACAGATGTGTATAAAAGAGTAATATTACAGCCATCTTCAAAAGATTGTCCTCCATTTTTTGCAGTTCTTTTTAACACTTTATTTGAATTAATGTTGCTAGGTATCATTGCATCAATTTAACCACACCCGTGAAGAAAAGCTGCCAATTAATTTCGATTATGCTGGTGGCCTGGTGACACCAAACCTTACCTGCCAGTCACATCAAATATTCTCTCTTTTTTTCTGTGTTAAAAAGAGTCTTCCTGAAAATCTCTCTTCTCTGTCCTTCTTTCAACAGGTGTTGCTTTCACCAGTTATTTCTGGACATATGAATGCTGATAAACTGCTTCTGCAAGACCAGAATTGCTTTTCACCTATTAAAAAGCAATACTTGGTCATACAAACTATAGAGTAAAGACCAAATTAAATTGGACTTTTCTTTGATCAGTAGGGAAGGAGAATTTTCCATTCAAAAAAAGTGTGGAGGACAGGCTAATGTTTTTAAATCACACATAATTAACCACAATGGCCTGCAGTACTGTGACAGTTTTGTATGACCTTCTCTTGGAATTTTATACCTTCAGCTGGCAGAAAAGAGTGCAGAAAAGCAGCACTGGTATAAATGTGACTCAGAGTAGCCTGTAGCATAATAGATAGACTACACTATTGTTGCAGAAAACAAACTTTTCAGCTTTGATTCTATGAAAAATACCCCTACTCTCCAAAAATTCTGTTCCCATCAGGGGAGCACAGTGGAAGAGCTCAAAAAAGTGGCTGCCAAAGATGTAACAGGCAGCTTTTTCCCAACAGTGGGTTAACTTCACTCTTTCGTGTGCAAGACTGAGCTCTCTGAATCCCTCTGAAGTTCTGCTATCACGCCTCACTGTTCTGGTCTTTTAACCCAAAGGCCTGCAAGGCACCCCCAGCCACAGCATGAAGAAACATCCCTCCCCTCTGAATGATGAAGGTGTCCCAGCAGATTAGCAGAGCACTGCTTGTGGCAGGCGGTATCTGTGTGAACAATGGATTACAAAGCCAAGGCACTGTGCTTTCTTACACAGAGAAATTAAAAGAAAACTATCAGTCAGGCCTGCTGAGGGAATCTGAAAGAGATGAAACCCAAGGACCTTCAAGAACTCCTTTTCTTTAGGCTCTGCATGCAACTGCATGTTGTATGGCCTCCATGGCTAAATGATGCTGGTCAAAAGCAAGGGGAAGATCATGTCATCCTTCTAAAGTGACATTATTACAGATGGTGACTGTGGGAAGGATTCTTTTACCATCCATCATTTACCACCAAATGCTGTGGCTACTCTTTGCACATCACAAGGCTTTTCTTACATGTCTCAAAAGGTTGTGTAATTCTAATAAAAGCTTCTGCTGCTCCAGCCCAGGATAGTAGAGATTTGGGAAAGTTTTCCCAAGGTCTCATCTGGTTAAATGTGCATTTTATTAAAAGCCCAAGTCTGCTACTGTTTGCCACAGTGAGAGATGTTGTGGGCAGTCAGGGCAAAGTCTTGAGTCCTAAAAAATTAGGCAATAGAAATTTTATAGGTCGACAGACTTGATTCAAAGTAAAAATACATTAGGCCTTTCTTTTTGTCCTCTCTTCATTTTTCCACTGTCACTTTTCTAAGACATTATTTCACAAATTCAGTTTCTACAAACACAAAACTGGTCATAAAAGCAGTTACTTCATGAAACATTGCCCAGCTGATTTTATCACTAGAAGTCCTGCTAAAATAAATAAATGATTGTGCAGAAGAGGAGTGTTTCCTTCCAAGCAGAGGGTAGAATATACATTATGAGCTAGTTACTAAAATAACAATGCGCACAAATGCAGATGGATTCACCAATCAGGTGGTATTTCAGTGATTTTATTAACACTTTCTTTTATTATTATTATTTTCTTGTGGTATTTTAACTATTCCAGATATCAACTTAAAAAGAAAATCAATCTTGCATATTAGAATTCCATACATGTACTCTTCAAAGAAAACTTATTTAAATATGAGTTTTATCTTTGTACAGGTGATTGCACTGGAGTCAGCAGAAGTTTTGCAAGAGTGAAATCAGCTTCTCAAATGTTTAGGACATGCCTAATGAAGTGGTTCCTGCAATTCAGTTGCTGGGGCAGCAGAGTAGGATGTATGCAGCTTGATTCAAGTCTGTGTCTTGGTGTTCCCCCACAAAATCACAGAATCATCAAAGTTGGAAAATACCTTTAATATCATCAAGTCCAACCATCCATCCAGCACTGTCACTGTAACTACTGAACCACTAAACTACATTACCCAGCACCAGGTCCACATACCTCTTAAACACCTCCAGGGATCATGACTCCAGCACTTCCCTGGGCAACCCATTCCAATGCCTGACCACTCTAAAAGTAAAAATCATTTTCTATTATCTATCATGATATTGACAGCAAAGAACTTAAGAAAAAAAGAAAAGATAATACAGTCTGCCTTTTAAAACTGGGCCAGCACACAGCAAAGAAGATTTCCAAGGCAGGGAAACCAGAGAGCAAGAGGCAACATAAACCTGCAGCCCAGTGAAAAGAGAACTTGATTTGATTTGCTTTTCTCTCCTCACTGAGCTATGTGCAAGCTCTTCCTTGTCCCAAAAATGTCAAATTTCCTTCTCTGCTGTGACCCTCTAAAAGGCAGAGTGGGGAGGGAGGGCACTCAAAAGTCAGGTTAGGTGCCTAAGAGAAAAAGAGAGTTCATCCTGGCATTAGGAGAGAGCTGAAATCGGGAACATCCCCTGCAGTATGCTTTCCTCATGGCTGTGTTTCCCTCAGTCCATCATATCAGCAGACAGGCTTGTTTTCATCCCATTTCTGACTCACCACACAGAGAGAAGTTGTTGCTAACTTCCATTTATGGATTTTAGGATGTGGCTCCAGCACTAAAGTTTTGTGCGTCCAAATCAGTAAGAAGTAGCACATCAAAAAGGACGTACTGTTGAATTACTGGGGTTTTAGGGGCCATTTTCATGCCCTTTGGTCATCTGCCAAACGTAACACTGCATCAAGGCTCTCAACATATGGCAGTTACTGACAGTCATTCTTGCCCACCTGAGAGCAGAGAGTCATCTCAGACCTTCCTGGTCTGTTCTTTTTCCCCCACATTTCTTTTCCTTCATGTGAATATATCCATATTTCACTTGAAAGGGAGGCAACAGCTTAGAATACCTGCTCTCATGCTTCTTCCTTTTTCTTTGTCACTCTTCTGAAATACATTCCAGCTCCTTACTCCGCTTGAACTGACTGGAATAATGAGGAGACTTATTCAACATCTTGGCTGTTCTCTGCCTTATGTTTCACTTCTTAATGAGTGGAAAAGGTCAAATTACTAGTATAAATTCACTCCGGCAACTGGTCTCACTATCCATACTTTCAGTCAGTGCTACTTTACTTGGACCAATTACATTCTTCTAATTTGCTTTTTCTTGCCAGTGCCAGTCTCTTGGTGCCTGACACCTTCTTACAGTTTCCACTAATATATCCCTATCCAGCAACTCTGACCCAAAGGTACCCTCCCCTTTAGGAGAATTCAGATATCTTCATTACATTACTGGAATCATTCTCTGGCTTCCTCCGCTGTGAAATGTAGTCAGTCTCTTTCCCCCAAGGGACACACTTCTCTCAGTCTGCTTTGGGAAGTGCAGCTTCCTATGGCACATTGCAGACACATATTTACTGACTTCAGGGCTCAAAAAATTAACTCAGAAGTACGATGAGAGCATTGGAGGTGATAATTCTTCCCCCTCACCACCCCCACCCCCCCCAAATTGAGAGTCACAAATGTAAGGAAGAGAAATGAATTTGAAGTGTCTTGTAATTTGATCCTCTCTAAATCCTTGATCTGTCTATGGAAACACAAAAAAATCAGAAAGGGTTAAAAGTTACTGAGAGAGACACTTTTGTAGGTCATAATTAATTTTTTCATTGATTTTTCTGTACTTGCATTACACTTCCTTGTGCATGTCAGTTTTACTCGTGTGTCTGTAAGTTGAAATGAACATGCCTTGCTCATCTCTGCCAGGAGGGTAGCAGCTATCCATCAATGTCACATTAAGTTATTGGTCTGGTTATTACCCACCCAAACTTGTGCCCTATGGAGCTATCCTTTTGAAAGATGTGGCCTTGATTTACTGACTACTTCTTGCAGACAACTGCTAGTTTAGAAGTAATAGTTCTTTCCAGGGATGCATGCCTCTTGCTTACTTTTCTAAGGTATTATCTTTCTGATACTCCTTGGAAACCTATGGAGATTCATCAGGAAATGTGCATATTTGCAGATTTGAAACGAGACCAAGAGGACCTCTCTGTTTAGAGCGCAGTATAACAACATCATCCAGTGGATGATGTTGATTTAAACTGGTTTCTGGTGTTAGGTTCACAGTACATGCTATAATTGATGCAAGACATTTACTGCCAAGTGGAAATATACAGTCATAATAAAAACCAAATGAAAAAGCATTTTTTAAAATAAAAACAAAAACAAGAACAGCAACAACAAAAAAGAAAAGCATTTTCACATAGTTCTAGAATCTGAAATGAGATTTCGATTACAGGGTGATGGGCTAGACAGGGATGACCAGGGTTATTAAACACATACAGCTTCCTTTACTTGAGTAATTTGGTATTGGTTTCCAGTCAAGGAGAAAATATTAGTAGAAGATGATGCTGCAAAAGCATTACAAACCTGGATATGTAATTTTTTAAAGTCTAGAAAGGTCACTCAGGGGTCTGCTGAGAACACTACATTGCTCTTTATTGAACTGGATAACACACACAAATTCTAGTCCCATCTGTACCAGACATCCAGAGATTAATATAGGATTGCAATATTATAGTTGTCATTGTAAAGCCTTTCCTCCAAAGATAAAAGAGCCTCAGATTCATTAATGAATGAGATCATACGTTGTAGCACGAAGGCACACAAGGAATGAACGAGGCATGCAGCAGTTCAAGGGAAAGCTTCTGTATCTTTATTCTATTTTAAAAATCTGACTCCAATCCTTATATACATTTTTACAAAGGTCAAGAGATTGGCTACACAGGTCGCCACCTCTTTAATCAGGATGGTGAACATCACCATCAATCACAATTCTCCTCCCAGAGGAGAAAAATGTAAACATCCTAAAAATATACACTGTTTAGCTGAAGCTGCGTGAGAAAGCTGGACTGCAAGGTCCAAACATTCACGAGCAAGAAAACCGAGGGCAACAATATGTGGCATCCCACTGAAACAAGCTTTGCAAAGATGAAACACAGGAGCAGCAGCAGGAGGGACTCACAGTTTCCGCTTGCTTTGAGAGGCGTGGTGGAGCTGTGTGTCCATTTGTGGTTTCTTACAGAGGCTTTTATCAACAACCAGCAAAACAGAATGGCTGCAGAAGCAGGTGCTGTACACAACAGGAACAGGAAACCTCACTCTGTTTTGGGCTGTATGGAGAGCTCTGTCCATCCTTGTTTTTCTCAATCCCAGGCAACGTGCTCCTTAAATCCTAAAGGACACGTGTGGCCTAAGAGTTCCTGGCACAGGGAACAAAGTCTCACTCCTGATGCCTAGAAGCAGTGCAGAAAAACAATCCTACGCAGAAGTTAACCATATAAACTGTATCTTTTTGGCAAGTCAGTAGCAAAACTAGAAACAGAATCTCATTTTTCTTCCACTTTTCTTCTACACAGGCACAATTAATTTAGATGTTCACTACAAAGAAAACATATTTGAGAACTCTGAGGCTTTTCTCAGTACTGCTCTGTCTATGGTGGAGTCAATGGATGGGCAGCAGGGATGAAATTTCTCTTGATCTAATTCACAGTACAAGACAGTGCTTAATTAGACAGCTATTTGCTAAGGAGTCCATTTTCACTTTTCCCTTTGTTCTTACTCTTTTATTCTCCTCTTCCATTTCTGCAGTTAATCCTGTTCAGTCTTTCTGCAGGAGCTCTACAGAGGAAAAATAATGAAGTTACCAGTATGCTGTTAATTAAACTCCCTCCCTTTATCAATTGTGCCTGGAACACTCAGAAGTGAAGGTAGAATTTTTATTATTTTGTTGATGACCAAACATTGCCAGTTACTCTAAATTGTCAACAGTATAAAACAAATCACAGACATAACAGTGCTTCAACAATTAGTGTAGGAAGCTGGAGTGCAAACTCTTCCAGAAAGAACATTTGAATGAGATACATATGTGGTAAAGTCATGTAGATGTGTAGGAAGTTGTTGTTTCTAGTTTTAATGCTGTTCTGTAAAGTTTCATGACAGCTCTTGTCATCTTCATGTTTATTTTCTATATATCCAACATATTTTTTATCATATAAAAGATGATGGATAAACATATTTTAAATTACTTTCCTTTTCTTTTCCCTCTGCCCCCTCAGTATTCAAATATTTCAAGCAATATCTTTGCAGGTCTATTTTATTGCTACTCCCTCTTCTCTTTCTTGTCTCCTGTACTTCCTAATTTCCATTACTAGTTAATTATTGTGAATCTTGTTTCCATCTTATTTAGAAATAGATTGTTGGTCTTCCATGCTTTCACAATGTGGCTTCTTTTCCTTAGGAGAAATTAATTTTACTTGCATCCCAGACTCTTTTCTCAAAATACATGAAACTGTCAAATCCCTTATGCAGTTTTATACAGGTTCTAGCATTTGTCCTCTTCCAAAAACTCCCTTCTCCCGTGTTCTTTCTAGGCACCTTGCCCCTTTTCACCATTCTACTCCATCTCCCCATCACTCCCTGCTCTACTCCAGTTCTTGTCCTGTTGCTGCCAGGATTGATGCAGTAGAAGGAGCCCAGAAAATCCCAAATAGGCCAGCTCTTTGCTCTCAGCTGTTTTATCAAGGACCACAAAATCGTCATCAGCCAGAAGCAACATCTGCAGGGCTCTTACTCACTATGTCTCAGCTTGGGCAAGAACTGTGCTTACTGCAGATCAGATTTCTTGGAAAATGGGTACCAAACTGTGACAAGTCTTTCTGGAGTTCACAATAACTGAGCTAACAGACTGCTTTATAACCTTTTCATAAATGGTCTGTCATCAGGAGACAAGAAAATAGCAAATATCTGACATGAGGCCATTCCCCTGCCAGATATCAACTTCCATCTCTAAAGCAGGAAGGCAGCAGAGAACTTGTTTTAATAAGAAGAAGCACTGACTCATGCCAGGGAGTCAAGTGAAGCTGCCAGGATGGGGAGACTTCTATGTGACCAGAAAGGTGTTAGCAGAAGAGTCTCCATGCCTTGCTGGTGCTGGTAGCTGCTCTTCTTAAGCTCAGCTGAATAAAAGGGTCCCTTCTAGTGAAGTACCTCCTGTGAGAGATTGGAATGTTAGTGGTTAATGACTCAAAACAATCAGCCATTTGCAGAGGCTGCAGGGTGCTTTGCTGGGGCTGGGTTTGCACCCCCCCAGCCGAGGAGAAGCAGGATCTATCAACAAGAACCTGAGTTACCCTCACCTTCAAGGGCTGATCATAACTCCTCCTAACCTGGATGTTCACATTATTCAAAAGAGGCTCTGAAGATCACCATGAAGGGTCAGATTATTACCCAACATGACAGTGAATCAAATTATGTTGGCAACATTCAGTGCTGCATCATTACAGCACGAGATTCACAATACCTCCTTACCAAACCACTTTCAGTTCTGCTCTCTTAAGAGTTTTGTTCTGCTCTACTCCATTCTTGCTTTTTTCACCTTTTTGTCTTCTGGAACTGTGGATGGGTGTGTCCCTATCCATTTATCTATCTTTTCTTCTTGTCATTAGACTTAGCCTCTGACTCGCTCATAAAGAATCTTTCTGATTCAGTAATATGGTTCCTAATGCCATCCCATCCTTTCAACACAATCAGGTAATATCCCAATTCCTGCAGCCATTTACAGATAAAAGTAGCATTAGGAAGTAATGGTTTGGCTATTTATTGATGCATCATAGTACCTAGGGAAAAGTAAGAATGAGTACTCCAATACTGCTTTCTGTGAATCACCAATAATTTCTCTATGAAACATGGATATGTGAATGTAGCTGTGACAGGGAGGCTGGTGTGAGAAGGAAGTATTGAGGCATTCTCCAGTCCTCCCATGTGGCTGATATAGAACTGACAAGGTGAAGCACCAAGGAAAGGACAGCCTATATGGAAACCATGAACTACCAAAGTGCATGCACAGCTGAAAGATTAACTAATTCTAGGACTATGACCCAGGCCTGAGGTAAGATCACTAAATCAATAGGTGTTTTTTTGTGTGTGTGTATTATTCCCAAGTCACTTCCTCTACTAGCTCTGAGAGCTTCTTACCATCTCCAGTATTATCCCATCTCCCAAAGCACAAGGAACTATCTGCCTTCACTCTCCACTCCCTCTGCACTATGCAGAGAGGTCAGCTGTGCTGGATTTAGGTCTGTGCAACTGAGGGAATAACTGGCCATCTTGCAGATAGTTATGCCCAGAAGATGCATCAAATTTGCCTTCACCCTTTCTTCTTCTCCTTATTCCCAGATCTCAGGGCAGTAAATTGCTTTTGATTTGCTGCCTCAGCTAGTCTGACCAGCAAGTACAGCAAAATGGAATCAAGGCTATGCCCTCTGCCTGGCTGCCCATGGTGAGGGGAATCATATTAACAGCTCCGAACATTCAGGTGTCAGGTCTCAGTAGCACTCTTAAGGTTGTAGGTGAACTTCTCAATTTCCAGGACTAGTAAACAGCTTTGACCAGAGTCTAATTCTGAGTCTAACCCTAATCTGCAGGGCTCTGAAGCTGTAAATTCCTGATGCTTGCCTGCCAGCTCCCAGCACCACCAGCACGCAACAGAAGGCTCCAAATGTTGCTCTCACTGTCAGTGAGAGCAGCAAAATCTTCTGGGGCATATTAGTACTGCTGATAGGTGGGAAGGCAACAGATGGAAAATAGGTTTAAAAGCTCTGGGGACAACCACAATGCTCCAGGGACTGCAGATGGCTGGGAATGAACACAGTAAAAGCTGCAGCAAAATTGTTCAGGGTCTCTTACTGTCCTAGAGCTGAAGGAGTGATTTGGCTACTTTGTAAACAATGCCTGTGACAGATGGTTGAATATCTATCTATTCCGAGGTTGCTAATAGAAATATTATGGCAAACCTTGAATTCAGTTAATCCACAAATTCTAAACCTGCACAAAAGGTACATGGTAAGGTTAACTCAGAAGCCAAACAGCCTAAATAAAACCTACACATCTGGAGACATGAATTAGTACTTCCTTACTCTTATTTAATGTGGCTCATTAGAAGAACAAGAAATATATGACAGCTGATTTTTTAAGTGACATTCTGTCTGCTCCACTGACCTTGATTTTGAATAGAATGTATGAATTAATACACAGCCACACTGCATTCAATCCTCTCCTTCCTTCTACCTTCTCAAAGAGAGGGGGAAAAGTTCTTGAATCCCCATCTATTTAAAATTCTGCTTGTATTAAGAGAGCACAGGCAGAAGAATTAACTTTCATTGTAGGGTTTCACAGCTGGGGTACAATCTGAGGAAGACAGACGCTGGTAGCAGAGCAGGGAACAGCACTCTGCCCATCAATTCTAATGGATTGACTTGAAGAATATGGCATCAGATGAGAAATGGATTTTTCAGAATTGGACTCTGAAAAAATTTATTTGACCACATACTTCTGTAGCTGAAAATAAATTCTATTTATTTATCATTAAAAAAAATCAAGCAACACAATAACGAACAATTTTGGCACAAGCTGAATGAGTATCAGATAACAAGTTGCTGTTCTCAGTGGAAGTACACCCTTCCTACTTGGGCTATTAAAAGAAGTTTCTAAACCCTAAAACAAAAATTTCAACAACAAAACAAGAAGGAATTGTTATCATTAAAAATCCTAAAATGCAGTGTTTGCTAGAAGATGAGATCTCAGGAGCTATTTCAAAGTTGAGCTACAAGGATGTATTTAGATCAAGAATTCATGCTTACAGTCCATCTTCCTAACTCTTCATCATTCTAACAGTCATCATTCTAACTCTTCTCTATTGTATCTGAGCACCTAATAAAGACAAATTCATCCAAAGAATATAACCTTATCTCTTGAAGGCATTGCACCGAATTTTCAGGTAGAAAGTTGAAAAACTCACTGATGAGTGACTTGCCAAAAGGTGTACAGAGAATAAGGTATTGATGCCTGGAGTTTAAACCCTGCTGCCTTACCCAGCAGCTGCTTTATCACATAGAGGTGAATTGGGACAATTCTGGCTTCTTTTTCTGCCAAGGTCGGGATTAATAGCATGAGAGACGAAGTTCGCGTTCGGACTTAGAAGTTTATTAATTTTTATCTATTCTACAGCCTCACAAGCAGTGAGTTCTGCATTACCTCTGGTTAACAAGGTGCAAAGTGGAGTACCTCTCTACCTCTACAAGGTCTTTTCAAGGACAATGCGTCCAATTGTGAAATGCCACCTAAATTATTTTTACTTTAAACCCAAAACCTAAGCACTTGAAGTCCGCAATGCATACTTTATTAACCAGTTACAGAAAATCACCCAAGCCCATGAAGAAGAAAGAAGAAAAAGGTGGAAAAAACCGACTAACCTCCACCCTAAAGTCTCCATCTTGCCCCATATATATTACTATATACCAAAATCTTAAAATCTAAGTTTCCAGAATTCAAACAGTGAATAAGGACTTAAAAAGCATCTGTAGCAAAATATTATTTTCTCACATTATTTAAACAATTTACTAGAGTAAGCAGCATAGCAAAGTATCATAGGAGTAGCCATATGATATCATATCAAAGGTCTATCTAGCCCAGTATCCTACCTTCGTCAGTGGCTGAAAACAGATGTTGAGAGCTGTCACAAAAGCTGGAATATCCTTCTACCACCCTTCTACTCAGCACATTTCCTTGTCTGAACTTCATCAACTGCATGTCAAAGCTATGTGGAAAAACTGTGGGCTTTAGAGTAGAGCTGGAGAGTAAATCTGAGCTACACCGATTATTGCTAGCTGTGCTGCCAAGTCACTTCCACATCTCTTCCATCAGAAGAGATTATTTATTTTGTTATCTATTGAACTTCTAACTCCACCAGATTTTTCAGGGATCTGCAAGTCAAAAAAGGCTGGATGTTGCTTCTTCAGAGATCAGGTTTTGGGTCATTCAACTTGCTGTTGCCAGTTTGTAGCTGAGAAAGTTCTGCCATCTGCTGGAGAGAAGAAAATCCACTCTGGTTCCTGCAGCTGTAACTACTCCTCTTCCTGCATCTCATGTTCTCATCTCATGGTTGTTTCAGTATTTTATTATTATTATTATTATTATTAATTTTAAAGTTTAGGATGGTTCAATTATCCTGTGTGCACAAAAGTTTGTCTAAGTCATTTGTGTGCATACACATGTTAATATCTTGGCTGTTAACTTTGTTTTTTAATTCCCACTTCTGTTTCACAGTGAGGCAAACATAGTCTAAAGTCATTTGTACTAATTAGAAGCTGCATGCAGAGAAAAAAGTTTACTCCAGCATAGTTTATTACTTCTTGAGGTATAAGGTGACTTGATCTAGTACATTTCTGAAAAGCAGGGTTTTCATGCTGACTAGAACAGAATAGAAGCAAATTAACTCAACAGTAGCACTTCATTCCAGTACAGCTCATTACTTATCACTTTTCAATTTCCCACTAGCTTATTCCTAGGAATCAAAACCAGCAATTCTACCTGTGTCTTTGTCTGGGAACATGAATGGCTTTAGTCAGCTTTTCAAATTCCAGTCAGTAATGCAGATGAACCGAGCCACTTGAACAAAGCACTTGTCACAGCAGATGTTCTTCACATTTTAGAGGCCATCTGAGACTGAAAACAAGGAGAAGCCCCTGAACTCCATTACCTGCTGGGAGGTTTGACACCATTTTTTCTTACAGCACACAGTAAATGCAGCGCTGACCCATGCACCACCTGTCCCTTGCAGTGAAAGGAATGCTGTGGAGGACTAACATGGGCTGGCTGTGTTGGGAGACAAGGTATTTCCCCAAGAATCCATTTCTTTGGGACCCTCTTCACAGCCAGCCTTCTTCAAGACCCCAAACCAGTACAGAACATGTGCCCACTACATATTTAAAGCATGGTAACAATTTCTCTTTGTCCATCTTGCCACCTTGGTATCTGTTTCAACACAGTTCAAGTTGTCTGAAGGATGAACACATCATGGTGACATTCCTGTCTATGTGATTGCACTCAATAGCAGACCTTGATTTAAGAAGACAGAAGGCTGGCATATTTGCCATCCCTGCCACATGGTGTTTGTGCCCTGCATTAAACACAGGACACCAGCTCTTAAATGGAAGTACACATACATGCCCTCAAGCTTGATCTTGCATCCTGGCTCCATCTGCCAAGGCTTTGATGGATGCATTTGTTGGAGTCAGAGCAACAGTCATGGCCCTCTCTTATGCTGTTTCTCCAGTAGCACCACCCTGACTCCTGCAGCACACCCAAGAGCAAAGACACCAGGAATGCATTCTTGGATGGGTCTGCTGGGGTCACACAGAGCTTGGCTGTATCACAGACATTTACTGCAACTCTACCTACCTTTTACCTATGTAAATACTGGTGGTATTTTTCTTACAGGTAACCCCAGCTTTTGTGCTATGATAGTGCATAACAAAAACCTGCAGGAACTAGGCAGTCACAGAAGATTTTTCCTCTATTCTTCATTAGTTGCACTATTTAAGCCCCAAATGTAACCCCAATGTCCAACACATACCTATCTAGACTGCCGGTTTTTAAACTGTATTTATAATGATGTACAATCTAGGAGTCAAATTCTTCCATAACTCTGCAATTTTTTAAACACAGGTTTAAAAAATACTATTTTATTCTTTCTACCATGTGCAAAGCAAGAAAACCAAAAGCAATGTGACCCCTATTTTGAACACAGTTATCCTGCTTTAGTCATCTGCAGTAACATCATCAAAAGAAGCAGAATGATTTAATGATTTATAGCCTAATATATATCTGTCTGCATTATGAAACAGTAAACCAAAAAGGAGCATATGAAAACCCAGGAAAGTAGCTAAAGTATCTTTGATCTCATCTATTATTTATCTTCTCAAGCACATAAATGGAAACAGTAGGTTTAACTCTGCATTCTGTGCATCTTGTGCCTAACAATTTGTATTGTCTAACAATCCAAAATCCTTTCTTTGAAAAGGTGAAAATCCATCCAGCCCACTGCTTGTTCCTTCCTGGGCAGCTGCAAATAAAAAAAAAGAAAGAAAAATATGTATTCTGCAGTGTATCCAAAGATGGAATAATCTAATTCTGGCAGATCATTGAGTTCCAGGGAATTTTCTGCAAAATGGAAGTCAAGCACATGCTGGCAGGGAATGAGGGTTCTGGGAGATTTTATTACAAAGTTACAGCCTGGAGTGGCAGTTGCAAGATGTGTCTCCACTGATTTCTATTCTGTGCACTCGCAGCAATCCAGCAGTTACCATAAAACTTCTGCCTGACTAAATGCATTGGGCGTTAGGCAGGATATTTTCCTTTTTATAAGATACTGCTGCAGATTAGAATTCCTTTTCGTTGTACAACTAGGTAAGAATATAATGCTGAAGTCTCTTGATGCTTTACATTTTTACAGGAATAGCTACATACAGAATTGAAAAAAAAAAGGTTAGAAAAATAGCTTGCAACAAAATAAGTTCCTTGGTGTGCCTAAGGTATTCTAAACAAGAACATCATAGATTTTCTCAGGGAATATCAGAAAGAAATATTGTAAATAATTTAAAATGCATATATGCAAGAAAATGCAGGAAATATGAAAAAATAAAAAACTGGGAGAAGCAGAACTGCTAATTCTTATGATGTTTAAGTGAGGACAGAAAATCCACACTAGAATCTTGCTTGCAGACACACCTATATTACTCCAGGTAAATTATGACTTAAATTGGTTTATTTGATGTAACATCCCTACAGTCTGCTCTTTAGACACCCACACAGATTTTATCAGCTATTTGTTTGGATCATCAACTTGATAAAAATCAACATAAAACAACTTTGGGCAATATACATGTTTACCTGCATTGGTATCATTAGACAATTTCTAAAATATCATTGAATTCTGTATTTGGACAAGACTTGAAATATCTTACTGGTTAGTGCTCAAAACAGCAAAAATCTCTTTTGGAGAATTCATTGCTAACACTTCCATCATTCTGGAAACCAAGGTCAGAGAAAAATGCATTCTCTCTTATAGGCCTGTGAGTGAAAAGACTAAGCACATCCTTGTTTTACAGCTCTTTGATCACTCTTGCTCCTTAGACACCTATGAACCTCAACACTGCTCAGGTTTACGCATGCAGGGCCACTTACCCCCAAAAACCAGGTTTGGAAGAACACTAGTGTTTGAGAAATGCAGAGCCAGGAAATCAACAAGAGAAGGTGCCTTTGCTGGCTTGTTTCAGTGCCTGGTCACATGCAGTCCTCACCCAGTACAATTACTCATCTGAACCAGCACAGTGAATGTATCTGCACTGGGGATAAGCAGTAAGTAAACAAAAGGTGCCTTCAGAGATCAAAACAGGGATCATTTTAAAGGTAACAGATGCTAGTAAGAACATTCAGACACTGAGAATATTCATTCCACTTCCAAGTCATGTTAAGAAGGTCACCATCATGGAAAAGTTTGTGAATATTTTTAATTAGAAATGAGAATTCTCACCTGAGCCCATCCTTACCATATTGGCAGTTTAGAGTCCCTGTCTCCCACAGCCACTCGGTTTAGTCATGCTCCAGCTACAGATGTCTTCTTCTCACCTACAAGTTCTTTTCCTCACAAACCCTAAGGGATTCTGTTCACCATATTTTTTTCCTATAGCCTTTTCTCCCTCAGACTGCATCCTCCCACATTGCTTGCTCTCTGTAGCTGAGATAATTTTGAATACTCCCCTCAACTGGTGTTTTGATCCCCCATTTACCCTCTCAAGTAAAAACTTCCTTGAACAAAACTCAACGTATACAACTAATCTGCTTTTAATGTGATTTATTACAGACATGATTGTAGAAATCCAAGCCAAAGCCCAAAATACTTAACAAGCATCCTGAAAATAGCTTCCTAATGCCAGCAACGGAGACAAAAGCTGTGAATTCTTTTTTTCTGACTGTTTGTTATTTATAGTAAGCAGGCAAGCACAGGGGTGGCTGCAAGTGACTCCAGGCCAAACGGAATGATGGTGAGATTTGCCAGAATATGAACTTGTCATCACTCTCTCTCACTGTAAAACACAGAAAAATAGGGAATGAGGATTTCCTGCCTGATACCCCAGGCTTTTGAATAGCCCATTTTCTACCTCAATAAAAGCACAAAATGAAGCAAGCATTTCTTCCTGCAGCAGTGTGCTAGCAAAATGGTGAGGCATTGGTCTTCCTGCGAGTTGAAAGTCTTGAGCTTTTTGGCAAACTCCTTTTTATTTGAGATGAATTTCCCTGCCGTCTCCTAATGAGTTAAAATGCCCAAGGCGCTGAAAGAAACAGCAGGCAGATGGTGCTAGTGATTTATGCATTGTCGGGCACAGAGGGTAAGTGAGAGTACTTACAGGAGCCATCTGCAGCTTCATCCACTGATCCTACAGTCCATTCATTATATTTGGGGTTGACACCAGCAGTACACGGGCGGCTGTGAGCTATAGTGCAAGTGTACTAATGTCGGTGGCAATAAAGATTTTGAGCTCCCCGGGAAGAGTAGCTTACCTCAGCCTTACTGAGGCAGGAAGCTCCTGCTGAAGGTATCCCAGAGCATCACTCACAGACAAAACAGCCTTTTCAGGGTAGAGTTTTCTTCTGTTTGAGAAACAGCCATAAATCCTGACATGCTTATTCTTTGGAACTTGGGTCAAATTCTTTGACTTTCTACTTCAATATTTCAATCTATGAAAAAAAGAGGATATTTACTTAGTCTTGGAGATATTGTGAAGATATTTCTATGTTATTATATTGGTGTTAATGTGCAAATGCACTCTACAGTGAAATACAATGTATATTGCTTTTGAAAGGCTGCCAGGCCATGTTTTGGGACATACAAAGCATGTGTTTCAAAACTGTTTTTCCAATGTACAGTAGAGATGAGTCTTAATTATAATAATTCAGACAAGGCTCAAACTGTAACAAAACATTTGACTTAGTTGTTTAGACTTGGAGTTCAGGGCCGGGTCTACTTAAGCAGACACTGACCATGAAGGAGAAATACCATGGCTTTCCGATAAGGGTAAAATCCTGGCCCCATGGAATTTAATCAGAAGTTTGACAGGGCTTCTATTTTAGCACTTCAGGATGGAAAGTTTGACAACATCGTTTTATCCTTCAGCCCCTGGCTTGTGGATCTGGGACCAAGTTTGGGACTCAAACCAACTAGAGGGTATCAGAGTGTATCCCTACAGCTCTTGAAAGCTACAGGCTGGAAAACACTTCAACAAATGTGGAAACTTATCAGAGAGACAATTTGTCCCATAATTCAAAACACAAAGGGAGGGCACAGAGGTAAAGCACATCTTCATTAATGCAGACAAATATTCTGGAAAAATTCTGAGCAATGTGGGACAGTCCTGACATTGTGGAAATGAGAAAACACAAACACTGGGGCATTAAGGCACCAACTTAGCAAGGGGAAAAAATACCCTGCACCAAACCCTGAATAACACGCTAAGAATATACTTTGGGGAAAAATATTTCTGAGACTGCTCTTCACCTAAGGTCTCTGCAAATAAAGCAATAGAAGAAGAAAGCTTTGTGCCTCTGAGGCTTCAGATTCAGATTGCTTAAGAAGGCAAGACATTTTCACAATCCATCACCATCTTCACAGGCTGGTATCACAACTAATGTTTGCAGCAGTACATGGTGTGCAGAGAGAAAAAAATGCATATGTGATAACTTTCTCACTTTCAAGAAAAAAACTTGGACTTCTGGGGACAAAAATAACTTAGCTACCACTTGATCACATTATTGTTCACAAATGTTTGCACTAGCAGGGATGGAGCACCTGGAAGCATTTTGCTTTGTTTTTGGTTTTCACCACATGGGGCCACATTGCAGATAGGTTTAGTAAGAGGCAGTCTCTCCCCATCATCAATAGGCTGCTTTTAATAGACACAAAAATTGTACCTGATGGAAGACAGGGTAGAGTATTTAGGGGCAAACCCACGAAATTGCACCTAGGTTTGGGTTGGATTTAATCAGTGGCATTTAAAAACTTTTCAGTTTAAAATTGTTTAAAAGTAACATTTTCTTTCTAGATTTTTTGCATGCATATGAATAGTGGTATTAACAATTCTATGGCCTGCCTAGCCATTTTTGCAGTACCAGAGAAAACCATGGATTTACCACAAAGAAAAGGTGTTTAATACCTCTGTTACAGCTGGGAATGTCATGTAAAATGTTGGGGATATGCAGCCCCAGAGACGCCTGAAGGGAAAGAGTGAGAAAGGAAGGGGCTGTAGAGAGGAGAGTGGCAAAGAACAGTCATCACACAAACACTACCCACCCCCGGGGTGACTATGCATGACCTGCAGTGAAACAGGAACCTAGGATGGAAGGAGGAGAGGTGTTCAGCCAATGCAGGGCCTGAGGAATGAAAGGTGTCTCTTAAAGTGCTTAAATATGTTCCCTCTTTTTTCTGCCTAATACCTGAACCAGTGATTAGTATCTGTTGCTAACTGGGAGTAAATAAAGTAAAAATTCCCTGAGTTGAGAGTGTTTCACCTGAAACAGGACAAAGAGAAAAAAAAAAAAAAAACAAAAAAACCTCAAACAAACAAACAAAAAAAACCCCCCAAACCCAGCTATCTCCCCTCCTTGCAATTCCAGGAAATTCAAAATTGCCTCCCCACCACTTTTTTATTAATCCTTGCAATGGGCTGGTTTCTCAGAGGCTCACAGGCTGGGCACCTACCAGCAATTACCCTACCATCTCCCACTTGTGCAGCTGTGCCCTTCACTGTCTTGCTGCACCACATGCTCTCTCTTTTCATCTCATTTGCTATCAGGTCTCAAATCCATATTTTTTCTCCTGTTCTAATTCGTATACCTCCCTCTGCTGCTTGTTTTTTAATTCTAGACTTCACAGTTGTATCACTCCTATGAAGTACAGCAGTTCAGAACACATTCTCCCAACAAGCAGTGCTTTTCTGAGGTGTGCTGGGAGGGGAGCAGGTGGTTTTAGTCGTATTCACAGTTATAGTATGATGATCACTCCACTGACTTTACAGAACCCTACCCATGGAGGCAGGATTGAATTCAGAATCACTACAATTTATTAGAAGTAATAAACAAGGTTTAGATTCAGCCATTTTTAGTTATGAGAAGAATTATTTAATGGAGCTATTTGCTAAGATAAAACTTTCATGAAAAAAATTAAACCTTGAAACTATGTTTTTCAGTTTTCAGGATGCAATAGTTTGAATCCACACCCATTCCCTCTGGTGAAGCTCATTAGGAAGAGATAGATGCACTTCTGTAGTACAAAAGTACCACAGGGCAGAATCAGGTCAGAAATGCACACTGGAGAATAATGTAATAAAGTGTCTAATTGCAGTGGGTTTTTCTCACTCATAGGTGTTCATGGTTATTGAAGAAAGCTTACACTAGGTGAATGCATTCCTTCAGCAAATAAATGCTGTAGACTGGATGGACTTCATGAATTTTCATGTATAAATTTTCTACAATTAAGTGTTATGAGCTCTATGATAACTTATATACTTACCTCTATTACAGCAGTAGAAAAGCTTATATAGTAGTAATGAAGTTAGTTAGTATAAAGTAGTTAAGCTAGTATTGCAGTATTAGAAATGAAATTAATAAATACAAAACTAAAATAAGTCTGTATTTTCTAAAATAAACCAGAAATAGTGTATAAAGCAAAATAAAATGATAAATAAATTAGCAAAGCTAGTATACGTGTAATAGTATAGTATTAAAGATATATACTATAGCAGTATAATATTTATTTCAGTAAAGTCCATGGAATTAAGGATACTATTCTATTACTTTTAACCATTTTCTAAAACCCACAGGAGCCACTGTCAACTTTTCCGTTTTTCAAACCAGAATATTAAAATACAATATATATTATTTTCCCACTTTACAGATGTTGTGTGTAGATTGTATCCTTGTACTTACTAAGGTATTACCAAATTTAAAATATATTGACTTTGACTTATAAAATATAATGACTTTGTCCCATTCAGAAAATTCCTTGGACAGAGAAAAGGAGGGTAATTCCACATGATTTTTTCTGATTTATTAATGCTGCTGTTGCTCATTACCTTGTTATCTTCTAGGGCTTACACACAGATAACATATGCTGGGCTATTTCTAGGAAGGGAAAAGCAGCTAAGTGTATTTTTCTTGGTTGTTTTCTTCTCCCCTTCCATCCTTTCAAAGGTGGCCACTGCGATTTCCATTTAACAGGCCTCTAGAATTTTCCTCATCATTGATAATGTATATTCTCTTCTGCAAATAAATAAAGCGCTCAGGACTCAGGCTGTTTCTCATGGACAAGTTTCATGACAACTGTACACACACAAATAAAACCTAAGAGGAAAAGACAGCTCAGATATTTCATAAGACAGAAATGCAGAGCCATCTAGGCAGCTTCCAACTAGATTTGCAGACAGCAAGGCTACAAGCAGAGAGGAATGACAAGAAGTTTCCTGCAACTGGGGCAATGGTGAGCATATACATCATATTTCATTTGTGATGTTTACATCTATAAACATAGCTCTCAGCATATCAAGATCAGCCTGTCAAGGACCAGATGTGAGGCCTTTTATAATAAGAAGATAAGAAAAACATGATGAAGAATGCAAAATAGAATCACATTACATGGAAAGGACCTAAAATCATATGGGGTGTGTTACTTTTACATAGTTTTCTCTCTATCAAGCTTTCTTATAATATAAACAAAGTGTCAGATGACACAGGAGCTGTGTGTACAAGAGCTGAAGAGAGAAAATTGCTTGAGCTGCCTTTCCCTGATTAGAAAACGTTTCATAAGCTTCTGACAGGCTGGAGACCATGTAATCACAACACACATTTGCAGAGGTGGATGGAGTCTTGATTCAATTGCCCTGCTGCTAAATAAAAATCCAAACAAGACTCTGAGAGATGTCTGTGCTTTACACTGAATTAATGAATGCTTGTCTGTGAGAGGAAATGGAATGTGACAGTACACTTTCTTTGACAAAATCCCCCAAGCACTGACTGTATAACTACCCTGAACAGTGAATATATGTTTTGTTTTCAGTAATGATGTGCTGGAGACCAAGCATTTACAGGCTAACTGAACATAGCTATCTGCCAAGAAAATGAAGGAACTGAGACATGATCAAGACTGCTTAAGGTTATGATGAGGCCTGGAAATAGAATATGTTTGGTGGATTATGCATTAAGGACATACAATAGAAAGAAATAAAACCTACATACATTAAGGGTATGAATCAAGCTGGCAGCCAAGGGTCAGGAGGGAGCCTTACAGCAAGACAGCGTCTGCTAAGGACCAATTTCAGCTGTTGCTTCACCTTAGACATCAATCTCAACAGCTAGTCACAGGGGGACCATATTGGTACCTGTCATGGTCCCACTGAATGGGCTTGCTTAGCAAGCAAACTAAAATAGATCTGAAAAAAGGGAGGGCCTGGGCTCATTCTGAATGAAATGAGCTTTCTTTTTCCAAATTTAGGCTTTAGAATAGTATTGCATCCAATATAGAAGAGAGATATTAAAAAAAAAAGGTGCAAGAATCATCCCAGGGAACAAAAAGACTCACAAAATAAAACAGAGAAGAGAGCCTTGATAAAAAGCCTGTAATGGAGGGACCGGCAGACATTGCCCACTGACTTGACAAGGGAACAGAAAGAAGTCTCACACTGTGGAGGTCCCTTCCTCCCCCCACAAGCAGGCTCTGTCCTTTTGAAGGACAGGTTTATGAATTTAAGTATATTTATTCCATTCTTTAACTGAGGAAAACACAATATATCAGCAAGAAATTCTGGAAAAGAAGGTTCAACCTGGAGCATACTGATCTTAATGTATGTCTTCCTTCCTTCCTAAAAAAATTGGCACGTGATAAAGGAATTGTGCCAATGGGTTATCCCCAGCCAGCATCTTGGCCCCATGCAACTGTTCACTCACGTACCCCACACCCCCTCCATGGGATGAGGAGAGAATCCAAAAGGTGAAAATGAGAAAACCTGTGGGTAGAGATAGAGAGATTTTAATAGGGGAAACAAAAGCCATGCATATAAGCAAAGCAAAATGACGAATTCATTTATTACTTCCCAGCAGCAGGCAGAAAGAACTGACACTCCATACAATGTGAATGTTTTACATCCTTCATGTTTACCATCTAGTGCAAGAGTTGATGCATTGCTCTTTTCTATTTCTTCACAATACCAAGACTAATACAAAGAGCTCTGAGAAAACTGACAGCGAAAGTGTGTAAGCTAAGTGGCAGGTGAAACAGGTGCATTAGGTCTCCTTGCTGGAAGAACTCCCTCTCAACAGGATTATTGGATTAAAATCCTACTGATACAGCTAAATATAATCCTATCAAGCTCAGTTCACTGTACAGGAGAAATGTGAAGTTCTCTATATGAAAGTTGAAGGCTAAAAACAGACACATGGGGGGAAGGAGCTTCTCCAAGACAGAAGAGCAGCTGATACAGCAGATATTTAAAGAGGACTTGTCAGACAAGAGCATACTGAAAACTGCAGAAATGACAAACCAGATCAGGGCTAAGAATACTTGAACTGGTGATGCAAAAGAATAAAAATATGCGGGTACTTGAAAAATGCCTGAGTTGAATTAAAAATCCTGCAACATCATGTCCTAAATAACTAAATATAATGCAGAAAATCAGGACTGACATCTCATAGAGACAAGCTTAGATCTAAAAGAGGGAGGAACATTCTGCAGTGTCAAGGTCTGTGACAGAATGAGTAGCTCTGCATCTAATAAAGTAAAAATGTGATCTAACTGTGGAAAACCAAGTTTGACATCTTTTATGTTAGCCCTGTGAATGGCTGGGGTAAATGATGGATTACTGCAGCAAAACTAATTTCCTAAGGATAGCATTCATAACTGTGAAGAAATTGAAGACAGTGAGAATTACTGTACCATAAATAAGAGACACTTCAGATACCTGCCATACAGCATTTAGAATTAAAGTGAAAACATTTTAATCTCATTTTTAATTAGCATAAATGTGCTGACTTTAAATGAGACACTCAAATCATCAGCAATGTCAGTGGTTTTAAAGTTTCAAAACATTTGTTCTAAACCTACTGTGCATTACCAAACTCAATGATAAAAAGGCTACTACTAAACATTGCTTCCTACCATGTACAATGTACTTACCACCCAATAATAATCCTTTCTAATTTTAATTAAAATTCTAATTTCACTAACGTCAGAATACAGATAATTGCTCCCAAACATGAAGCTATTCAGTGAGGCCACAAGAGCTCAGAGGCCACAGAGCTCATGGCCCTATCAGCAGCAAGCTGGCAGGCTTAGCAAGCAGCTAAGGCTCTCCCACAGAAGAAGGACCCAAAACTGAGCTTCCTTCCATCAGAACACACTAAAACCACCCTAAGCGAGCATTTACCTACAAAGCTTTTCACTTCTCTGCCAAACCCCTGCTGCTTGTTAATTAAAACCAAATTTTGTTAATTAGAACAATGGTCCCAGATTTAACTTTTACTTAAAATGATTTTTTTAAAGCTAAGAACAAAAGCCTCTGTTCTCTTTGACAGATGTTGCAAGCTGAAACTTCCAGGAAGTGCAAGGAAGACAGCTTCCCTGAAAACATAAAATTGCTGTATTTTTCCTCTTAATATTTTTAGCACACTATTTCTGGGGGGTTTTTTTCTGGTTTTGTTAATTTTTCCCATGTTGTCAGAGTTCCCTACATCTGTAGATGTAGCAGGAAACTACTATCCACTTCAGAGAAACCAAAAAATAAAGTGAGTTTGTGCAGAAGTCTCCTTTGTTAGAACTGCAGAATTCTCACATTACTTCAGACTCTGCTGTTGCTTTTAGTCTTTCTCTGTTTTCCTTTACCAGTAAAGCCCCATGTGGCATGTGTTAACACTAGATAATAAGACAACACCCAGTAGGATTACAATGAATATCCTCTAGCTACTCTGCAAGCATGTTATCTGAGAAAAATGCAAATTTTATCTTCTTTTAGAACAGAGCCTGATTGTGTTCCTATAGTATCTACCAGCCCTCATCATAATCAAAGAGGTGCACAACCACAAAACAAAACATTCTGCCTTCTTGTTGTTCACCTTCAACTCTGAAGTATTTAATCTTGTTTTCTGAGAACAGATGCACTTGGGAACTAACCCTAATGTGGTGGCAGTGCCAGAAGCTCCCACACTTCAAGTGGAAATTGTTCTTCCTGTGGCTCAGCTTCATGTCTAGCACCACAGCTCTTCTGTCACAATTTCACCCCTCCTTTCGCAAGAGTTCAGTCAGGAAGGAGCAGCTGAGGGTAGCTGAGGTGAAAAGTTTGCTTCAATATATTATTGCAAATTTTATCCTGTAAAGAAAAAATGAACCCTTTATGGTCCTGGGCGTACTAATAAGCCTTGATGGCTCTAAGCAGCTCTGTCTGCAGCTTCTACTTATACCCATAGGCCCAAGAGCTCTATTTAAGCACAGCCCTGGGCCCTTATGTCTTACTTGAGCTGTGTTAGAAGAGTATTAAGTCTGTGAGATAGTAAGTTTTGATTCAAGCTTCAATCTTTGGCCTGAATTCCTGGCTTGACATCACCCTGCTGTCATTGCCTTGGTGGTTGCTGGACCTCATCCTAAACATAAATAAGGGATTTTGTTTCTGGCTTTACCTCACATCTCCTTGTTCATTGAGATATTGCCTTATGATCTGGACTCCTGGTTGACTGTGACTGTCTCTAGGTCTGTCTGGCTCAACTGAATGTGAGAGTTGCTCCTGGATGGTGAGGTACCTGCCCTGACAGGTATGTTACCAATTTTGGCTCCCCACTCACCTTCCCCTTAGGCAAGAGTCCTGTCCTTGCCATTCCATGAAAACCTCAAACATCAGATCCTCCTTCAAGTTACTTGAATCCCTGCTATTTTAAATGGGTTGGAAATATGCCCTAATTAAAAGCCTATGTCAAAGATGGAAAGCAGCTTCTCCCCTTTTCTGAAGTAGTTTTCACATCCTTTTTTCTGATCCTCAAATTAACTGGATTGGTAGTTCTGGTGTTTCTACAGGAAAAAATATAGATGATTCTTTTATTCTGCTAGCTGTGGGCTTCCTGTTTGTTTATTCCTGGTCACAGATGTACACAGTGCAGGCTTTCCTTAGTCCAGAGCATCCGGCTCTGGGATCTCCAACATAAGAAAGATCTGGACCTGCTGAAAAAAGTCAAGGGGAAGGCCATGAAGAGGATCAGAGGCATGGAGCACATCTCTTATGAGGCTGTGAGAGCTAAGGCTGTTCAGCATGGAGAAGAGAAGGCACCAGAGACCTTATGGCACCTTCCAGTACCTAAAGGGGACCAACAAGAAAGCAGGGAAAAGACTTTTCACAAGAGCCATAGTGATAGGATAAGGAGGAATGGATTTAAACTGAACGAGAGCAGAATCAAATTAGATATATGGAAGAAATCACTTACAATGAAGGGTGGTAAAAGACTCGAACAGGTTGTCCAGAGAGGCGGCTGATGTCTCATCCCTGTAAGTATTCAAGACCACGTTGGATGGGGCTGTGAGCAACCTGGTCTAGGTGGAAATATCCCCTCACTTGGCAGGGAGTTTGGACTGGATGACCTTTAAAGGTCCCTTCCAACCCAAACCATCTGATTCTCTGTATTTGTGGTCATAGTTAAGTATTTTTTCCATCTGACTATCTTAAGGAGTGAGGTGCGAACTCCCACTACTTACCAGTTCTCTGTGTCCTCAGATCTGAAGCTGTGATACTTTAAGGGCATTTCACCCTCATTGTCCCTGTAACAGATCCTTTAATGAAAGATATCTGAGACATAATTCAACATTGTGTAACCCATGAAAGCATCAGCACTCGTGTGATTCAGTGTAAGCCCTGTGAGCAGAGGCCTGAGTTCTCCATAAACTCTTGCTATTCTGGTGTGCTGCCAGCCTCCCCCTTCTATCTCAGACAAGAATACAAGAACTCCATAAAGCTAGAAAAGTACTCTGAGGAATAAGTAACAAGAGTTTACTAGTGCCCTCCAGGAGAAGCAAAAAGCATAGTGTGGATTCACTGGCATACTCAGCAGCACACAACAGCCTGATATCACATACTTTGAAACAGTGACCCCTCTATGGGTGTTTAGCACAACTTGAAGAATTCCGTGTTTTTTATGGAGCTCTCAAAGTGTTAAAGTATGAAATATGGTGTCCTTGAAAATAGCTTCTAAAGCATTGCTCTGTCACAAGGCAAGACATAAATGAGTAATGAACTGCACACATGCACAGGACTGCTTCCCAAAGCTAGACTCAGTCTGTTCTGTAGACTGCAACCACCCTTATGAATTAAAGCTCCACAGTAAGAAAGCCTGGGTGAGTAGCTCTCGTCAGAGTGAATTATCCCATTCCAGAGCCTTCCTTTGTGAAGAAGCATTGTTTAATTATAAAAAGCTTTGTACAAAGAAACTTCCATTTTGTTTTCATCATTGGATATGTTCTCTGTATTATTCAACATTTTGCTGAGAAGACAAAGCAATCTTCCACAGCCAGGAATATATAAACACATCTTTTTACAGGAGCATTAAAAAGTACTGAGGAAAGAATAGTCAGCCTGTTAATTAACTCTGATTCCAAAGAACAGAATTAAAAGATTGTGAGTGGAACATCAGCCCAAGATAATGGACTCCTAGTCACTCTGCTACATAATTGAGATATAGCAGATGATTTTATGAAAACTGGACAGAGCAAGAAGACTTATTTTTGGAGTTGGGAACATTAATCCTGTGTCAACTTTTCTGCGTCATTCATTGGGGGTCAGTGCTGAAGGTGCCAGATATCTTCTGGATGTACTGACAGTACTTTCCCTTGAAATAAGTGAAGATGCTCTGCATTTTGAAACTGTTTTCAGTGCTGTCAACTGACAGGTGATAACAACGTGAGGTACATGCTGATGTTACTTGAAATACAATAATATATGTGAGTTGCTCGTGGTGGTACTGAGGATGTGTTTAAAAGTGCTAGGAGAAGAGGAGGCTCAGGGGTAACATTATTGCTCTCTCCAGCTCCCTGAAAGGAGGGTGTAGCCAGGTGAGGGTCAGTCCTCCCAGGTGGCCAGCAACAAGACAAAGGGACACAGCCTTAAGATGCAGCAGGAAAGGTTGAAGTTGGACATTAGGAAGGATTTCTTCATAGAAAAGGTCATTAGACGTGGGAATGGGCTGGCCAGGGAGGTGGTGGAGCCACTCGTCCGTCCTTGGAGGTGTTTAAGAAGACTGGATGTGGCACTTAATGCCATGGTCTAAATAACATGGTGGTGTTGGGTCATAGGTTGGATTCGATGATCTCAGACGTCTTTCCCAACCTAATTGATTCTATGATTCTGAGAAGTCACATTTTGAGGTAATTAAAAAAAAAAAGAAAGAAAAAAAAGCAATGCAGGGTTCCTGTTGTGATGTTCATCTGAGACCACGTCTTGCAGTTTTTCGGGTATGCTTCAGACCTCATTTTATTTCCGCTGTTGCTACTTTTCCGCTGCCTAAGTTACCCCGTAACTCCACGCTGGGTGATGTTACAGCGCTGGCGTGCCACCTATGCCCGGACTTCTCCCCGCGTTCTGCGCAGCCCGCGGTCCCGGNGGTGTCGGGCCGCTAGCACGGCCCCGCGGAGCCGGGCACCGTGGCCGGGGGCTACAGGCCGGCTGTTGCCAGTGCCGTGCGCGCATCCCGGGCCCGCCCGCCCGCAAGCCGCCGTTGAAACCGGCCGTGTTAAATGCAGTTAAAATGTAGCGCCTGTGGCTGCCCGTAACCTCCTTCCCCTCGCACTGGGAAAATAATCTCGCGCTGTAGCCGTGCCTTGGGGAGCGAAACCTAGTTACTGTCCCCGGTCCCGTGGCGCTGCCAGCCGCGCTTCTGCATCTCTATTCGCAGGCCTTGCCGATGGCTCACTTCCTAAAGAGCCTGGGCTCCGGGGGGATTTTGCTCAACGAGCTCGGTGATCGTTCACAGGGGGTCCACACGGTTGCTTGAAACAGTAGTGTTCACAAATGGTGTGTTATTGCAGTGCGCTGTAGAATTCTTCTGAAAGGAGGAAAGCCGTCAATTCAGTGTGTCACTGAAGATGTTTCTAACGTGTTTTGTGCTGCCGCTGTCCAAAACAGAGTTCTTGGGACTGAGCTCAGGATTTAAAAACACCTTTTAAAACCAGTTGATTTTCACCTGGCAACTTTCATAACTTCAATCATTTCAGCTTAATCATAGGAAATATGAATCTGTTTGATCTGTTCAGTGTTAAAATAATCGGGGCCCTGCTGATGCTTGTTAATTATCAACCTCAGTTTTGAAAAGACAGGAGGTAGTACTGAGTTGTTAGTCCACGGGTGAACATGATGGGCAGCAACAGAACTGTGTAAAGAGCGGTGCTTCCCTCTTGCCTTTGTCGGGTCTGTTGTTTGGCAAGTGAGAGTTCAGAGTTGATACAGTTCTGGTTTCAAATGATGGGGAAAATATGAAAAGAACATGGTTGCATTGTTTGCTATCAAGTAACTGTAGAAGAAACTGGTGAAATTTTCTGCCTGCTCTTTTGTTTCAGAACTCCCTGCAAACTTCTGAGATTATTTGTTGTTTTAGCCAAGTACTAGTTTTTAGTCAAAACTCCTGAGCTTTGAATTAATTTGTTTTGCCATTACACCACTTTACAAAACCTGGCCATAGAGCACTCCTTTCCAGATGGTGATCTGATGTGTTTACTTCAGAATTGAATTGAAACTCTTTGGGGGAAAAACGAGATGTGTGATTGTGGTTATTTGTGGTCATTTGTGGACCCTTTG
>VXBB01003031.1:522691-537381 GCA_013399915.1 Illadopsis cleaveri | reverse complement strand
TTTTTTTTTTTTTTTTTTTTTTTTTTTTTTTTTTTTTTTAGTAGAATTGTGAAGCTCGTAGACTCATTTAGCTTTGAAAAGACCTTAAAAATCATGTTGTAAGTAAAACAAATTTTTTGGTTTGTAGCTTACACCTAGCAATACATAATCCTTTTCCTTCTTTAATCATGGGTCAGGGAAAGAACTCCTTTTAAACATACTGCTTTGTCAAATTAAAAAGTTAAAAAGTGACTTTTTAGTAAAAGGGCTATCCAGCTCGTATCTCTGCTGCATGTAAACCCCCAGAGTACCTCTGTTCCATAAATGCTTGTTGATGTTTTTTAACTTTTACAATACAAGGAGGAATTTTCTGATGTTGCAGGAAACAATGTTGTGCTCTTACACCTTTTACATGGAACTGAACTGGGACAGAAAGTCAGACTTCTATGCTCCTGTTCTTTTAATAGTGGTTGCTGTATTGTCTCAGGTTTTGCTCCAAAGAGAAATAAAATGCAGAAATGAAAGGAAAATAATTTTGGGGAAAGGGAAGTTTGTTGAAGATGGCTTATTTTTAGATTGCCTTTTCTTAAATTCTGTTAAAGGGATAGAGAAGAGTCTGAGGCGATGCAGCACTTACCCATTTTCTTTTGTCTAGCGTGCTGTTACAATTTCAAATAAATTGTTGTGCAACTACCTAGTAAAGAAACTGTGCATACTTTGTATCCTGTGAAGTTGTGTTCCAGCCTCCTCTCCGTCCAGTGAATCTTTGCATAGAACACTCAGCCAAGTTTTAATGAACTGTGTCGAGTCAGTTATTAGGCTTTCATCTCTTCAGTGATTATTGTTTTACCACCTGTTTCCCCACTGCATTTCCCATAAATTCTGTTTCCTGAAGCATGCAGGAGAGTTTTCTAAGGGCCTTTTCTCCATTTTCTCTTCCTGCGCTGTGTAATTCCTCTTGCTTTAGGCTGTCTGTCAAATAACTTATCTCTTAGTCTCTTGGTCTTCTATTTCAGAACAGAAGATAAATTTGAGAATTTACATAATGTTGTATACTTAAAACTTCCCAATGGTCCAAGCAATGTGTTTTGGTTTAGTTCTCTTTGTTTCTTTTTAATGAACATGCATCAAGCTCTACATTACTCAAATTTGTGATTAAACACAAAAGAACAATTTTTATTGTTAACAAAATGGAGAATTGTGAAGAAAAACAGGAAAAGACCTTCAGTGAAGAAATAGTGATAGCTGTAGAAAACGGCATAGTCTTACTCCCTACAAGTGTGGGGTTTTCTCCAGTCTATGCAATGTAATTAAGGTAGTACAAACACAGAAGTTGCTGATCTTATTCTCTGAACTGTAATGTGAACATCTTGGTCAGGTATGTCATGTTTCATAATAGACTATGTTGTTAATGAAGATCTTGCTTCTATGGCAGATGTACAGTTGGGAAGCAGAGGAGCAGTAGCAGAAAGCTTTTGGAGGGAGGTATTTGTATAGTCACTGTCTTCACAGGAAGAGTGAAGCAGCATAGTTCTTCACCTAGGCTGTTTTGGTGAGTTGGTGTGGAAGTTAAAAATATTGCTTCTAAGTGTGAAATGATTCTTTAGATGATTTTCTGAGTGAACTGCCTTTGCTGTTTGGCTTTTTTTTCCCCCTCTCTCAGTATTCTGATGTGATCATAATGATGTTGAATTAATTAATCTTTTCTGGTTTGTTAGACAGCAGTTACAATTATCTTCTATTAGAACAGATGGTTGATGGTAATATAGTTCAGAAATAAATCTTGTTTAAGACAGAAGAAATGATGGGCACAGCCTTGGTCATTTGTTTTGTTTAAAAAAACCCAGCCCAACAAAAAACCTTACAGCAACAAAAAAATGTTTTCCCCAAAGCCTTTGATTCATGTTGGAGGACTGTCTCTGAATTTTGCATGAGTGATTTCTTTTGCTGTTCTCTTGTCTTTTGGGTAAAGTTGATATGCTTTGTGTTTAGCTTCAGCTGGTAAATAGTTCCCTTCCTTCCCTGTGCTGCCTATGCCCCTCCCACAAAATGGAGAGTCATGTTGAATTTAAAGCTGAAGCAGTGTGAAGGACTTTGTAAGACTCTTGCTTCCCTTGAGAATGTGTGAACAAATATTGAGACAAGTGTGATTTGCACAGGTTTTCTAGGTGTTAGAAGGTTTCGTAACCAGAAATTAGAGAAAATGAGTTACTGACTTTGAAAAATACTTCATGGTATTGATAACTAGTAGAGGAGGTATATTATTGCTGCCTTGTGGACTAATTCAGACCCTGGACTTAAAGAATCTGCATTGTTTTGGGGATGTATAAATTACCTTCTGATCAAGGAGGTAGCTTCTCTGCCTAAGAAACTCCATTAGTTTAGATGCAGTAGAAGCAGCTCTGTGTAGCTTTGTCTTAAACCATATGCTTGTCCAGCTTTGGGAACAGCAAATTGCATGCTTTTCTGGTAATTTGTCTCATTTTGGTGATTTCAGACCATGGTGGAGCTTGATGTGAGGACTGATACTGGCTTTTAAAAGGAGGGCCTATATAGAATGTTGAATTCTATAAATGCAGCAAGTGAAGTTTGGGAAACTGCTCATAATAGGCCACTGATTAGTAGCAGATATGTTAAAAGTGTTTTATTCAGAGTAGGTGGTTCTGGATTGTACACAGTTGAAATCTGGAGCAGTATTTTGCTCTATTTGTTATAAAACAGTGTTTAATCCCATCTGTACTCTACAAGAAGGAAATCTGTTGCAGATGTAATGTCTATAGTAGCATAAGAAGGTTCTTGAGAACAGCTAAAACTGTTTGACAGATGGTAGGAGGCATTTGGGAAGTAAGATTTTCACTTTGAGGAAATAGCTTGGACTTCTGATGCCAGGAGAGGAATAAATAAACCTCATTTTCATCACACTCTTAATTGTGGTTGTGAGGTTTTATCTCAGCTTGTTCCTTCAGCACAGGGTACAGCACTTATTTATCCACTAAAAATGCTACATCTGTCTCTCTAGAAGTTCTTAAGGTTACAGTGACTTTGACACAATATGGGAATGTGTATCTGATCTTCCTTTTTTTTTTTTTAGTTTTATTTAACCATTCATTCATCCATTTGAAAGTATTCTCATTGCATCAAAGCTTGAGCTAGTTCATATACTATCTGTATGTTCAGACATTTTCCAGTGCCTTAATCCTGTCACCCAGTGTTTGTGTTGCAGTACTGCAGAAGCTGTTAATATGACTTTTCATTTGAGATAAGGAAAACCAGCATGTTTTTTTCCAGAGTTATCTTCTTCTTGCCTGCAAATGGAAGCCATGGTATTTTGAAGATTATTTCAAAAGACCTGTGAGTTTCTTTTGAATAGGCTTGGACTTAGAAGTGCAGGCATACTACTGGTCATTTAAGCATGTGAAAAAAAAATTATTTAATTGAGTGTTCTTTCGCAACTTTGGGAAGCATGTGTGTTGTGGGGAGACTTTTTTTTGGTTGACAGCTTTAGCTATTTAAGGAATTACACATGAGAAAATAAGTGGGGTTTTATTAGAGTTGACGTGTTTAAAGTCAATAGTAAGCAGGTGGTCTAGTAAACTGAGTTGGGTACTTGACTGTGGCTTGGGTATTATTTCTCTATTCCTAAGCATTCCCAAGGCTTAATAAATTAAAGGATACTTTTCACCTCTCATTCCACCTCACAGTAATGAATAACACCCAGGAATGGTTTACATGACTCTTCAAGTAGCAGAAACATCATTCCAAACCTGGCTTTATCTTGTGTACAGTAGATTTTTTCTAACTACTTAAGAGAGCCGTGCCTCAGTGATTGGCATCTTTTTCCTCAAAAATGTTCTTTAGATGTTATATTTCTTACAGAGGATTTGGAGAATTAAGGCAAACAATTTATTACTTATAACTGGATGATGATACCTAAAAAAGAGAGTCACATTGTTGATACAAGATCTGTGAAAGTTATAGATTTAGTTGGTGTCAAGTTCACAAATTATAAAAGATTCCTGGCCTTATTCTAAAGCAGAAATGTGATGTGTTCGTGATTCGTGAAACACTTGGCCAGGTACACAGCAAGTTCATTGGTTTGAAATTTCATGTGGATTTTTTTCTAATTACTTCTAAGACATGTAGTAAAAAGCATCCTTTATGGGCAAAGTGGATGCTTTTTTTAGGTAAAATAAGGATTCAATACAATATGAAGACATTCGCTTCAATATTGCATTGACCTAATTTTTTAGTTAATATATTAATATTTTATGGTCTTGCAATCTTTGCAGGTTTTAAAAATTAGTGTGTTAATGCTGTAAATCTGAATAGATACTCCTTAAATGGCACTGAATTGAGAAACTTGAAACATTAGTTTTCCCTGGTCTGGGTGCAGTGTAGTAGAAAAGATCACTTGGTCATCTTTTCAATCAAATGATACATGGTGATGGATATAAGCTCTTTTCAGTACTAAATAGCATATTTTTTCTTTATTCTTGCATATTTAGTTCTATTGTGAATAACTGCTTACGTGTCACTGTTTTTTTCTTTGAAGCAGAAAATCGGAGTTTGTTCTGCAGGGCATGAAAATACTGCAGACTGTGTGACTGGAGTTAGGGAAAAATACTGTTCGCAGCCACCTGAAGCTTTCAGAATGAATCCCAAGTTTGGCAGTCCCTGTGCAAGCTGCTCCTTCCAGTCTCCTCTCGGAGGTGGCTGCCTGAGAGACTTGTGATGTGCGTGGGGACGGGTGGTGGAGAGGAGCAGGGCAGGAGGTTGGTTTGTGTGGTGGGCTGCTGGTGCTGCCAGGAGAAGAGGAGGCGGTTTGTTTGTAGTGGAGGTTTTGGTGCAACTTGTGAACCTTTGTGCTGCATTAGTCAAATATTGTTCTTTAGCCCAGAAGAGATAGCTGGGATATTGTTTAGACATTAAAGCAGCGGGTCCGCGTAAACTACAGTTTGTTGTTTGTCAGCTGTGGGACTCACATACAGCAGCACCATACTGTACCAGGAGAGCAGGTTTCCTATTGTTCCTCACTGGAGAACTAGTCTAAGAGAAGGACTGAAACATACTAGAGTTTCAGTCTGATACGCTAAATACGTAACAAATATGGAAACAAATATTTAACACAGCTGTAGAAAGTCACCAGTCTCTTTTCTTGCATGACTTTACCTTTGTCTAATAAGAGCTCTCTTATAAGGCTTTTGATGTAATCACAGCTCTTGTGATGTTTCTTTCACTACTGTTTCCAGTGGAAAGCAATCACAGGAAAAAGTTTATTTGTGTCTCTGAGCAGAACTGAGCCAGTGCAGATCTCCATTTAGAGTAGTGCAGTTGATTACATAATGCTAGGAAAGTGTTTTGGTCTAAACAGATGTATTATGGCAATGCATATAATGCAGTCCATGTTACTTGGGCTGACTTTCAAGAGTAAACCACTTCGCTTTTTCTTCTCCCTCATCCCCACCCTCACATGTGCAGTATGGAAATGAGGCAGCTCATCTTCTTGATGGAGACATTTATTTGTTCTTAGGCAGCTTACCATTGGTACATCTCCTGCTTTGTGGACAGGCAAGATAATCTTTGTGCTTCCTGTGTAGCAACATGTCAGTCATGCTGGCTCCTTGCCACCTACACCATGGCTGCTGAACATGAAATTGCATTTATGTGCTGTACTGAACACTGGCACCATAGAGTTACAGCTGGGAGCTAGATTAGATGTATATCATAGGAGTGGTGCTGAGTGGGGATGGTGCAAACCCCCGGGACTGTTTGTTTCAGGCCTTGGTCATTTTCAGGTGAAGAGTGCCCGTGAAGTCACCCAAGTGCTCTTTTTCCCCAAATAGGTGGATGTATAATTTAATTTTTTTGGTAGAGGTTGAATACTCTGATATGACTAATGCTGGTGTTGTCATTTTTCCACATCTCAGAAGCTGCTGTACTGTACTTTTTGAGGGACTGTTGGACGTACTGGATTTTTTTATAAAGAAGACTGAGTAACTTTAAAAACAGGATATATATTTTAAGTACATGAAACATGATGATTCTATTAATACATCATCTGTGCACAAATATAAAGTAGCCAAAGACATCAGGTTGGTACCTAAGGGAGGTGTTAACTGTGTTCTAGTATACCAGTTCTATAAATACAGGAGTGGTTCTGAGTTGAAACATCAACAGGATGAAAATGACAAGATTTGGAAGTGGAGCTTCTATTGCTACTAAGGAGCATTCTAAGGAGCTATTGCTTTTAGCAAGGAGTGTTTGAGTAATTATGAATGTATTTAATCCAAGTCGAGAGGAAACAAAGTTTGTCTAGATACAGAGTTAAATACAAAAAAAAGCTTAAAAATTATTTGTTGAAAATGTCAAATAACAGCTAGTGTGATTAGGAGGGAAAACCACAAAGAAAAAGTTCTGTTGACTTGAGCCACAAATTGACATCAGCTCAGTGTCAATTCATTGTTTCTAATAACTTGTTCTCCTTCTGAGCAATATTGGCACATGGAGATACTGTACACCAGCTAAACTTGGTTAATAGTCTGCACTGTAAACCTGGGCCAAATGGAGGGAAAATTTGACTTTGACTCATCTCAGTGGATTTGTTACATGTACTGTACAGCCACCACACTTTTATTCTGGGTATAGTATGCCAGACAATATAATTTTGGAAAACATGTTAAATATTGTATAAGTATGACTGTACAGTTGAGTAACTGATTATGCTGCAGCAGAAGATTATGCAGATATGCTCTCTTAATTTTCATTATTCTTAATGCCCTCTTTCCACTTTGGGAGACAAAAAGAGAGGTCTCTGCACCAGGAGAAATCATTTAGGTCTTGTATTAGGGAGCCAAAGGACAAGGTCTACAAGGGGAAATTTCCATATCAGTATTAGGTTTTAGACTTGCATGTTTTCCAGCTCTCTAGATGGCTGATCATGAGTGGTTCTCTGAATAAGAAATCTGCTGCTCTTTTCGTTTTTTATGGGGGAACCTTACAATAATGCTGTATTGGCTTCTGATTTTTGTCCCTGCTAATATACTTTTCCAATTCAGGCAGTGTCACAGAAGTTATGGTAATATGCAAGAGAGGGAAAGGAGGAGGATTGAGGAATACTGTTAAATTCTTACCTGAAGTAGCAGAAAGGATTAATTTAGTGTGACTGAACATCTGGCCATGCTTTTGTAGCTGATGTCTAATGTACTTAGTGGATGTCATGTGCACATTCCTGATGGAGGAGTATCTTTTGTGAGTGAAGACTACTTGCATCACTTTCTTAACCTAATAGCATCTGCTCTGCCTATGTTGAGGTGGCCTTTTTGCTTCTCTTCTGTCAATTTTTTTCTGTGTAAGTAGGATGGTGAGGGCCTCCTTCTGTTAGCTTTATTGAGGAAAAGACATCTGGGATTGCTGCTTTTCCTTGTGAGATATGGCCTGTCTCCTTAGTCTACAGTTCCAGCTACATTACCTGTTCCAATTTCACTGGATACTTACCGTCTGCCTTGGTCTCCTACAAAAATCACCCTTAAAGTGTTAGAGGGAATTTTCTGTCTGATTTCTTGTAGCTCTAGGCGCCATCTGACTAACTGTGGCTTTAGCTGTTTTTCAGGAGATCATGGTTTCAGAAGAGGGCATGACGATACCCTTTTATTCTGTCCAGGTAGATCAGACACTGTGGATGGCTACTAGCTGGAGGAGGGTTTATTATTTTCTTTTCCTTAAGTCATATGCTTGCCCATGTTACTTAGAAATCCAGGTGTGTGCTGTCTGGATGAAATACAGGGCCCGTGTAGTATCTGCTTTGCTGCAAGGACTTGCTGAACCTGTAGAATATAATTTGTTTGTGTGCGTGTATATATTTGCATAGGAAAGAGTGTTCTAGCAATACATGAGAAGCAGATAACCTCCTGTAAACTGCGAGCTGGCAATTCTCACTGCAGGGCTCCCAGCTAGGTCTTCAGCCTGACTGACACAACAGGCAGGGTAGCTGTGACCTGCAGTCCTTCATTTTATTTGCAGACTCCTTTAGAAAAAAAAGAAGCTTTTGGTACGGGTAAGTAAAGCAACTTGGCTTTATCTGTATGATGGAAATTGCAGACTTTGAAGGTATATCTGCTTCAATTAGTGTCTTAAAAAAAAACCCAACTAAATTGAATCTGCACAATACATGAAAAGTAACAATTCTAACACTAAGGGTCTTGCTGGGCTGTCTGTAATGGTCTCTTGGAGGCTGGAAGATTTATGTTGCAATACATATTTCCTCTGCTGAAATCACAATTCTGTAATTTCTCATCAGTAATTAAAATGTACTCTTTGATAGTGCAGAGAAGCCAATAAGCTAACATTTGGATCTTGTTTTGTATACAGAATTAAGGACTCCACACTAAGCTACCTATCAAGATTTACTGCCTGCTGTTTTTAAAAACAGTATCTTGATTCTAGCTTGCAAACAGGATTGTAGTTAACTGTTACAAACCTGTGCTGTCTGGAAAATGGTCAGAATAAACCTTAATGCAAACAGCTACATTAAAATACCTGGGATAGAAAGTCATCAGAGGGAGGCATGGACTTGAGGCCTGTGATACTGGCAAGCAGAAAGCATTTCCTCTACAAAAATGAAAATTACATCTATTTAAATAGCACACAAAATTACTAAGCATAAGCAGAATTTTTAAGACACAGTTCTGAAATTATCAACAAGCATAAATGTTCTTCCTTCATGATAAAAGTTCTTCTTTGATTAAAAAGAAAAACATCTGCTAAGGCAAAGGAGCGCTGAGCAGAGAGCTTATACGTTCTAACCAAGATAGAACGCAGAACAGAGAGCAATGAGCTGCCCTATAAAGGGAAGGAGAAACTGGCGAAAAATAAACCTGAGAGAGTGTACAGCATCTGTACCATGTCAGCTACTTCAATTAAATATTAACTATACCCACTTACTGTCAGTGCTTCAAAGAGCACCGCTCAATATTCCTCTCCATGTACTAACAAGAATATTTTTCTTTGAAGTGTAATCAGTTTTTTTAGGTGTCATCAGCTCTGTTTGGCTGTCAGCTTGGAGTAGGGAAACAAACTTTCTTAAGTAAGCTAAGAACTGGTGTAAGGAAATGAGGCCTGTGGTCTGAGAGGGCTTGGGTTTTGATGGTTTTGCTTTGCTTTCTTTTTCAATTTGTAGAAGACCTCTGCCCTGGTCACTGTCAGATCACGCGTTACAAGTTGTGCTACTTTGGTGTTCAGAGGCACATCCTTGTTGAATTAAAACAAGCTTTTGGACTTTTCCCCCAGTTTTTGGCTTACAAACAGTATTTGTCTTCAGTAGACTTAGAAAGTTTCCTTTTATATCTTATTGTTGATTTCTACCTTCTTCCTAAACAGAGCTTGATTTATGTCAAAAAGAAGATTAAAGATCTTTTAAGTATGTGGTGGTTATTTTTCAAGTGCAACAAATCGATGGCTGCACGTTGTACCATTTATTGAGTATAAAATTTATTTTTTGTTGCTAATTGACCAGAAAAGAACTTCAATACACATATTTTTACTATTTATTTTATCAATTATCAAATTGTATTTCATCCTTTATGAAATGAAGAAAACTAGGGTTTTTTTGCTTTAGTCACTTTCCTTTTTGATTGATAGATTGTTTTTGTAAATATATCCTTATGAACAGGACTTGTGTTATCTCTTAATGCAAATATACTGAAATAATCTCCATCTTATTAATTGCCATATTAGCAGCATAGATGGAATGGAGGCGTGAACAGAATAAGGCAAAAGTCAACATTGAGCTGTACTATTTCAGTTGCTGTTTTTTGTGAAGGCTTTGAAGTATCACCTGTAGTCTTTCATCAAAAAGAGAAGAAATTATTTATCTTTACATCCTATATAAATTAAATATTTGGCAGTAGGAATTGCGGACATATAGGCAAAGCAACATCTGCAATATATCTTCCTGCATTTTCATTCTTTGTTCCCTAACATGGATTTATTTCTGAATTTTGTTCCTTAATTATTCTGGATAATAATTTGTGGACTCCTTCTTCCTCTTATTACAGGTACAAAAATTCATTGTGCATCTGAAATACTTACCAGCATGACATTGCTCATGCTGAGAACAGTTAAAAATCGTATCTTCCTGTCTTCTTCATCAGAACTTGCAACTGTATATTATGTATCAGGCTGATGAAGATCCAGCAGAAAAAATTTGATGACTTCGTCTGCTTTTGGAAGAAGAAACCAGTAATTTTTCTGTAACAATGTGGACACTTGGTACTGCTGTGTAGCAACAGGAGGCTCAGGGTCCTCAAACTGCTGGCTCTTTTGGGTTTAATTTTAAAGTTTAGGAAGCTAAGGCTTGCTGGATTTTAAGAAAACAGTGTTAAGGGTAACTTCAGTGTGTATTTTTCTTAAAAACTAAAGACAATGAGTTTTATTTTGTTTTTCCTTTTAATTCTGTGTGCAGAATATTGTCTGGCAGTCGACCTTTTGTGAATTTAATATGTAAAACATTTGTGCTGGCAACTCAGGAAGAGGAAAGGCAAATTAGAGTGAGAGAGACCTGATGTTGATTTCAGTGTATAGTGTTCAAAAGTGATGGCTGAAACATGTCTGTGGTATCACACGTAAATTTGAACTGTGATTCACTTTAGCATTTTGTAAACATTTCTGTGGGTTTAAAAAAATGCTTTCGTTTCCAGGTGAGCTAACAATTTCATTTAAACAGTTCGTTGGTTTGTTTTTTTGTAGTGTGGTCTGATTGAGGTTTTTTGACTGTTAGTTTCTTGTAAGTGATTAAAACATAAACTGCTTGCTTAGCAGATATTTCTGTCTTACAAATGCAGATTTTAAGAAGCTTGGGTTGTCTTTCTTGCCAAATGAGTAGCATCTGTTGTGATTCATTTGGCGTTAAGGTGTTGAGGAAAATGTTGTGGAAGCAAGCTCTTGGCTCATAGAATAATTTTCTGAATATAGTTCAGTGCCTTCATAGAGATGAAGATGTTTGATTTTGCATCTCTTAAACTTTTGGATGGAGGAAAGGAAGAAAGGGATGTGGGGGTTTGTTGGTGTCTTTTATTTGTTGTTATTGTTTTTGTCAGGGAGCAGATGGTGTTGTAATGGCTTGTAACTTGCTGTTGCTGACCACCTGCAATCTGCAGAGTGTGTTCTACAAGCAGGGCAGCCCAGACAGGGGAAATTGTGGAGGAGCAAAAAAGTAATTGCTAAACAAGTTTTATGTGAAGTCTTAGAAAAGGACCTGAGTGAAGGAAGGTGTGCATCTGTTATCAGGGTTTTACCTTTCAGTCTGAAAGCTCTCACTGAATCCTCACTCCCTTCTCCAGTGTCAAGGGTCCCAAGAGCTGAGTGGTGGGGGAGAAGAAAAGAAATTATGAGGCTTTTTTATTACCACTCACAGGTATAATAGGTACAGTTTTCCAACTCCACTTAGCATCTGTCCTCTTCTTGTGACACGATGCTGCTGTTACCATCAGTACTGAACAAAAGCCCTTGAGCTCTGGCAGCCTTAGTTACCATCCTGTTCCAGGGTCATGTTGGCTTGAAATTTGTTCTGTGATTTTAAAAAAACATATTTATCTCCATATTTGTCTTGCTGTAGTATTCTTTCAGGTGATGGCCCTGTGTTATTAACTGTTTTGATCATAATTGTCTGATACTTCTCAACATCTTTTCTCCATCCCAGCTTTATTCTGTGTCCAGAAAAGTTTTATCTGTAACCTCACGCACCTCTCTCCTTTCATTTAAGCATATAGTAGCATATTTTTTTTTTTCCTTCTTTGCTGCTGTCCTGCCTGTCTTAGCAATTCAGAAACCTAGCAGCATTCTGTGTTCTTGTGCTTTGCTTCACTTTCTCTGGAGAAAAATACAGGTGTTCACTGATGGAAGCTTGCATGATGCATGAATATTTTGCAGTTGTGAAATTTTAAATGTCTCTACTTGAACCCCCTGCCTGACAGACTTTGCTGCTTACCTTGCAAAGATCATGCTAGTGTAACAGTGTGGGAGAAGCTACGGTTCAGGTGCCTATGCCAACGTCTCCTCCCTCCTCAAACAAATTACTGCAAGCATAAGCTATAAAGTAAAATGAGTTGCACTCCATTCTTCCCAGTACTGAGTCCAGGGAGGTTGTTGTCAGGATAAGTTTATTTGCTGTCAGCAGCACCTGTAGGAGCCCTACTGCTGATACTCTGGTGGAATGCAGTGGTATCAGTCTGCTCTCTATGACAGCCTTGGACTTTGTTTCCTGAGTTAATGAGGATGACTTATTATTGTCTTGGCTTGTGCTCCTCCTTCATCCCTGCTTCTGGTGTCTCATGCATCTTCTAGTTCGCAGCAAACGTTTTGCTGAGTAGCAAAGACAGTAATTTTGATCTCCAACAGGCTGTTCTTCCTCATAAGAAAGAGAAATGCTGGACTCCCATGAATTCTGATTTGTGAGCATTACAAAGACAAGCTTGCATGCTCGATGTCCTGCAGCTAGTGTTATGTACTTTGCTTGAGATGCATAATGAGGCTGACAGTTAGGAGATGGATTTTATCTGGAGGAGCATTGAAATTGCTCTTGAGGTGGTTCCTGAACCTACTGACTTGCTAGTGAAGGAGTCATTTTTCTACCCATTATGAAATAATGTGAACCCACCATGATGTTGGCATGAGATTTGCACAGTTTGCTGCCTAGTCTGCTTGTGGCATGTGCAGCAAAACACTAAGAATTGTAGCAATGGGATATAGCATACTTTGCTTTTGTCAACTCCTGCAAAAATTTTAGGAAAAGAGGGAATTGAAAGTCAAAGCAATATATATACTTGGATTCATATTACTTATGTTTTCCAGGAGTGAGTGGCAGTTCATTCCTGTGACGCTTGTGCTATGCATGCCATGATGTGAACAGTCAGCTTCCTGACAAAAGTGACTGCTTTTGGGGGCTTCTGCATGGAAGGTGTCTTGCTGACAGACTAGACCTCTGTTTTAGCAATGAAACTGAGATGTTTTCTGTGTAGGCAATTATTTTCTGAAAGTGCCTCAATTTCAATTAAACTGAAAACCCAGGCGAGATGTACACCTGCACTAGAACAGCACTTTCTAGTCAGATCGATTACCATGGAAAACTTGATTTTTCTTTAGGTAATCTGAAGCATAATGTGTGAGTGTGCTCAAATCCCATACATGGGAACAGTTTATTGTGGATCTCTGTTTTAAGAATGATCTCACCTGCAGTAACTTGTCATTTTTGTTTGACTGGTGTTACGGTACATTTCTTTAGTCATCTGAGAAGGTTGCTTTTCCAGTTAAAACATTTTGTATACTTTCTTACCATGTGTGGTATGTTGTGGAAATGCCTGAACTGAAGATTCTTGAAGCCCCCTTACAGTGTATTCCCTGTATTGCAGTCCTTAGCCCCAGGTTAGGGCAGGGAAGTGAGCTCTGTGAAATGCTGCCATCTGCAGCACTGTCAAGGATAACTGAACAGCATTGAGAGAACTCCTTGGAAATTATAAAGCATGAAATGTGACATGAAGATGATTCTGACTTTCAGCCACCTCATAAAGGACCTGTTTTCAAAATGAAGAGCTAATTTAAGCTTGTTAAAATACTGGAACAGATGCCTGTTAAGCAGATATATTGTGTATATTTAAAAATAAATTCTAAAAATGGGCAAGAAAAATTAATCAATGCCACTCTGAACTCCAATAGTGGATGAAGTTATACTAAAATGTAAAACTGGAATATATCACTGGAAACAAAATTTTGATGTTAAAACTGAGTAGTAACTATAAAATGGTACTCATCAGGTAAGATTCACTAGAGAATCAGAAATCACTTTACCTACTTTTCCTTCTGTTAAACAAGTAAAGTTATGAGAAGAAACGTGATCATTGCATAGTCACAGGCATCTAAATTTCATAGCAAGTAGGCATGATTTTTTTTTTTTCTAAGAGGAAATATCTATGATGTAGGAAAGAAGAAGTTAGAAAGAAAAACAAGAATTCTAGCTCCTTCTGCCTGTCTAATTGTTCTGCTAATTTCAAAATGGCAGACATAAAAAAACCAGCTTGGGTGACATAAGTTATAAGTAGATTTCCTTGTCAGTAGTTAATCTAAAAGGCAGAATGAATGAGAGAGAGGTTAAACTCTTTGAATGGGAACTATGCAGTACAATTAATATCTGTCGTTAAAGATAGCATAAAAGGCAAAATCAAACTTCAGAGCCCACCTAGATCATCTCTTTTTTTTATGTAGCTGTTTTTTTTTCTGTTAAACCTTCAATTTTGCCTTCATAAGCCTTAAATGTTTCAGGATCTTCATTGAGGAGAATTAAAGAATTTTTCAGTTCTTGTTAAAATGTAATTTATTTATGAATTATAAGTTTTACTAAAACAACTAAGAGATCCTTGAAGGTGTCTAGGAGACAACTGTGCGATGCTTTTTTTTAGATTGCTATTCACAGACTGCTTAGCATTTTAATTGGTTTTCAAGATGAATTCACGTTTAATGTTCAAGGCCAAAGGCAGGGTTAGAAGGTTAATTATACTTATNNTTTTTTTTTTGATTGCTATTCACAGACTGCTTAGCATTTTAATTGGTTTTCAAGATGAATTCACGTTTAATGTTCAAGGCCAAAGGCAGGGTTAGAAGGTTAATTATACTTATAAACGTTTGGGAACAGTCAATTCTCATTGTATGTGAAGTGCTGTTAT